>CM021104.1:504159242-504332177 GCA_007115665.2 Sequoiadendron giganteum | reverse complement strand
ATCCATCTTTGCCAACTGCTGCACTTACTTTCTTTTTTGTCATCATTGTTCACCGGCTATCTCACTGCCACTACGATACCGTAGTCAATGAATTGACCACACACAGTGTGACAGTGATTGTTTCATGCCCACTCCATTAGCTACTACATCCATACCATGAGCCCATTGTGGGAGGTTGTGGTAAGGTGGTAAAACCATGCTAGGAAATAAATATGACCGCTGTGAAAAATATAAGTCAACTATGGCCTTTTTAAATGGCGGTAAAGTGTATTTAAATATTATCGATGGAAAAATTGAATTTTCATGGAGCGGATAGTGTAATATTAGAAATCAAAATGAGAAAATCATTTAGGTTTTTGATGAAAATTTTGGTCCTAATAGTGGCTCCTACTAGGGATGAGTGATTTGCAAATCACTGCAAGAATCCAGTGTACAACTGGGAGAGCAGACCAAGATATGAATGGTCCAGAAAATGAAGGTAATGGAGGATAGAGGGAATGAAAAAGTGGAGAAGATGGAAGATGGAAAGAGGAGCATGGAGAATGGAAGGAATAATGACCCTAATCTACTATACACGGAAAGAAAGCAACACTTTCAAAAAGGGAATTCTTGAGAATGTCCATGTACTAGCAAACCCAGACCCCACAAAATTTCCTAAACTACTATGCATGGAAAGAATATTTAAAGAGGATAAGTTAAGAATTATCCATGCACTGGAAATCCTTAACCCTCTATTGATCCTCAAGAGAATAAATGCTTCAAGAACTACCCATGTACAGGAAACTCCTGCTCCTCTCTAGACATATTCTGTAGGAAATAGGAGTCTTCACCTCCTTTACCAATTATAAAAAAAGGAACCAACCATAAGGCTTCAAAATTTCCATGTTTCCCCTTCTCCTAACAACGAGCATTCCACATCAACACCAAATCATCTTCTTCAAAATTTCTCTCCTTGGCCTTTTTATCAAAAAGGTACTTCATTTGTGACTACATTTTCACATTCTGCTTCTGAGCCACTCTTCTCACTTCATCAAGCTCTACAAGCTACTCCATTCTTTCCTCTATTGGGTCAGAAATATCCATATCTTCTTGCAAAATAAAGTTATAAATTGGAAAGAGATTATGCAATGGCATCCTAGCATGTGTCCCATATACCAACTCAAATGGAGATTTTCCAGTTGCTCTTTTCACTATAATTCTATCTTCCCATACAACCAATCTTAACTTCGAATCCCATGCCTTTTTGTTTGTATCCAGCATCCTCCTTACTATCTTCAAAAGATTTTTACTACTTGACTTTTCCTAGTCATTTGCTTGTGGATGGTATGGGGTAGAATAGGAAATATTAATGCCATAAATTTTACAAAAATCTCTAAACTCATTAGATCTAAAACACATCCCATTATCTGTGATCAATCTAACTGGGGTGCCAAATCTGGTTATAACATTCTACATCAAAAAATTCATAACTACTTTGCTTATTGCTTGCTTAGTTGGGATAGCCTCCACCCACTTAGTAAAATAATATGTGGTCACTATTATCCACCTACGTCCTCCACTTGATCTTTCCTATATTTCTCCAACGAAATCAACTCCCCATTGGTGAAAAGGTGCTTCTACCTACAAAGGTCTAAGTGGCAATGCTCCCTGATACTTCAACTTTCCTAAAAATTTATGACAAGCCTCACACTTCTTCACATATGCAAAGGAATCATTGAACACCCTAGGCCAAGAATAACCAACCCTGAGAATCTTCTGTGTGGTAGTCTTAGCAGAATATTGGCCTCCACATATCCCTTCATGCATTTCTCTCAAAACATACTTTTCCTAGGATTCATCTATACACAACAGCAATATACCAACCCTATTCTTCCAGAATAGGTCCCCTTCTAAGAAAACATATTTATAAGCCTGCAACTTCAAAGTTCTCCTTTTATTATCATTTAATCCTTCGGGGCACTTCATGTATTTCAGTTAATGTATCATATTTGTATACCATGGAGTATGCTCAATACTTGCTATGACCTCTTCCCTACCTTCTACACTATAGATTTGGTTTGCCTCAAAAAAATTTCTTGCCATCAGCCTGGCCAAACCTTGACTTCTTACCAATTTGGTAATATGAATCTCCATATTCAACTCTTAGATTTTATTAAACCATCTACATCTCTTCCCTGTCACTTCTATCTGCACTAGGATATCCTTCACTGCTGCATGTGGGACATAAGCAATTACCTCAGCTCCGACAAGGTAAGGTTTGAAATCCTTTGCTGCTTTGACTAGTGCATAAGCCTATTTTTCCATAATATCATACTTCAATTCTAACCCTTGCAAAGACTTACTGAAAAAAGAAATAGGTTGCTCATGACCTTCATCATTTTTCTGTAACATAACAGCAGCTATGGTGTGAAATGAGGCAAAAGAAAAAATCTGAAATGGTCTAGTAAAATTAGGAGACTTCAAGATAGGGGCTTCTTTGACAGCTCTCTTTATAGTTATGAAGGCATCCATAGCTTCAGCAGTCCAGTACAACTTTTCTCCTTTTTTCAATATCTTAGATATAGGTTTAACAATCTCAACAAAATTGGACACAAACCTCCTAACAAAATTAATTTGGCCAAAAAATGATTGGATAGCTTTGATAGTTTTGGGAATGGGAATTTTATCTATGGCATCTACCCTTTCAAGATCTATCCTAACCCCATTTTTTGACACAATATGCCCCAAAAGTTTACCCTCTGTAACATTAAAATGACATTTTTTAGGATTAAAACTAATACCATATTCCAAAGCTTTGATGAAGATCTTCTCCAAGTCCCCAACATGATTCTATGCCCTTTTGGAACAAGCAGTGAGATCATCTTGATATAGCACCATGATAGCATTAATTATATCTACAAATGCCACATCCATGGCCCTTTGAAAGGTAGCCCCTACATTTGTGAGGCCAAATGGCATTCTCATATAGACATACATTCCCCATGGTGTAGTGAATGTTGTCTTGTACTACTCAGATTCTTTGACTTTGACTTGGTTATAACCAGAAAATCCATCCATCATTGACAATATCTCACACCTTGTTACTTTGTGCAATATTGCCTCCATGTTTGGAAGAGGATAATTATCTTTTAGGGAAGCAACATTCAAATTTCTGAAATATACACATATTCTTATGTCCCCATTTTTCTTCCTAACTAGAACCAAATTTGAGACCCATGTTGAATGCCTAATGGATTTTATGATACCTCCATCTCTAGGCTTTGCTAGCTCCTCTTGCATCTTAGGTTCCAAAGTTGGGTTGATAGGCCTCTACTTCTGTCTGAATGGCTTCATGTCTGGCTTATGTGGAATCTCATTCTAAAAAAGATCTTCTCTATATGCCTTCAAATCCTCATAAGACCAAACAAAAACATGCTTGTATTTTCTTAGCAATGTAATCAACATTCTTCTAATAGTTGGGTTTATTTTCTTTCCAATATAAACCCTTTTTGGTGCTAATTCGGTTCCTAGATTTATTTCTTAATTATCTTCCTCCTTAACAGGTGTTTTCTTCATGAGAGAATGATCACTCCCATCATATACTCCCTCCAGTGCCACAAGCCCTTTGGGAAGTTTGTTAGTTTTAAGCTGCAAACATTCCTTCCCAAATACAGTTTGTTTCCCATCCACTTCTTCCACAAAAGCATTAAAATCAATCTCCTGTGCCTCATATTGATCTATATAATGAAGAAATTTCAAAGGCTCAGTATCATCATTAAAAACTTGCGAGCTATAAATTTTGTCGGGGATAGCAAGTCTTATTTTGAATTCAACATGAGAAACTCCAGCCAAAGTGATATCATCTTTCTTTAAGGCTACACTAGGCAAAAAATCAGCCATCGAATTTTCAGATCTATCTATCTAATCGATTGAAAATGCATCAAATAGTTCCACTGTATCCCACACAACATTCCTATATTGTTTCAACCTCTTGTTATTTGTAGCATACTTGGATCTAACTTGTGACACAACTAGCTCAGAATCCCCCAAGACAGACAACAACTTAATTTTATGCTTGACAACCATGTTCAAACCAATCAACAAAGTTTCATACTCTACCACATTATTTGTACATTCAAAAGCCAACAAAAATGAATAGTTAAATGTTGTACCTTCAGGTGATATGAACTCTATCCCAGCTACACTACCCTCTTGACTGCATGTCCCATTAGAGTACATTTTCCACACACCCTGCTGATTTATAGAGACAAGCTTATCAATTGGATGAGTATTCACTAATTCTAGCTGAGATAATTCTACTTTGAAACTCCCAAAAATCCACATCTCAGAAGCAATTAAGTTGTTTTTGAGAGACATACTCAACAATCTGATTCACCCTTGGTTCTCTATACAATTTTACTTCTTCACCATTAACTGGTATTGTGGCATAAGATAAATCAAACTACACATTACCTCCAACTACTGCAGTCCATTGTCTTGACAAAAGCATTCCAAATTGAGGAGGTGTATCAATCATAGTTATATCAATATTATAGGTGGCCTGTGGGTAAGTTTCCAATTTTACTTCCACATTTTTCATAATCTGCACAACTAGGATAGGCCTACTATCCATGGCATAACATTTACCACCCTCAATATCTATCCACATACCGAGTTGTTTCATTACCCCTACTGGAATAATATTCATAGAAGCACCTGAATCTATCATGCAATTTCTTACCAGTTTACCATTTATGAGTAGGGTAGTAAAAAATGGATCAATCTGTGGTGTATTCATCAATGCATCATTTAGGCCAACTTCTACAACTTTTATCTTTCCTTTCTTACCAACAATTCCAACATTCTCCTTTTGTTCAAAGTTTATATTTTGATTCTTCCCACTAGAGATCAATTGAATAGAACTTTCTTTATATTCTTTAATTTTAATCATTTCAAGTAATGGGATAGACATATTTACCTAGGATAAAGATTTCACAAAATCAAAAGATGCACCTTCAACTCTTATCACCTTCCTTTGTTCTGCTGATTCACCTGAATTTTCCTCTTTCTCCCTTTTTGATGTCTGATCCATCTTTTGTTTTCTCTTGGAGCATTCTTTATTCTCTTCTCTGGGGACATACATTTGTTCTTTTTTATCAGGGTGCTCATCATTTGTCTTTTTTGATATTTCATGGGATATCTTCTTATTCCTCAAAAATATTCCTCTTGGAACACCTTCATTTTCATTTATTGTTCTATTCCTCAACCGGTATTTTCTTTTAGCCTGCTCAACTACAGCAATAGTCAATCTCTTAATTTCATCCTCATGTGGTCTCCTCATATTTCCCTTATTAGGATGATCTGATGTGGTAGGAGGACCTTGTTCATCATCACTTTCTTCATAATAAAAAAAAATGTGTTGCTTTGCCATGTGAACATTATATTTCTGATGATCAACATCATATTCATATCCTCCTTCTTCTAAAGATTAATACCCTTGCTCTATAGAGTGAAGAATATGAGAAGTCAAATAGATATTATTATCTTCTTCATTATTATTTTCTACTATATCCTTTCCTAACACTGACTGAGCTACAACACAATGTTCTGAAGAATGTGGCATGTCACACATTGAACACCAAGGACTATTATCAACCATGTATGTCCCTCTCTTCTTCAAAGGATAAGGTGTCTCTTTATTTCTTGGCCTATTATTCACCATTGGCCTTCCATCTCTCCAATTTGTATTATAGGGCATATCATGTAGTCTAGGCCTTTCATTCCTATATGTGCTTTCTTGTTTATTTGGAAGAGAATATTGAGGAACCTTAGGGTTATCCCTCTTGGCCATCATCCTTGTAGCCTTCCTATTATTTTCAATAGTAAGCACTATCCTTTGAGCTTCAGCCAAATTTCTAGGACCTTTGTTCCTAAGCTCATATCCCATCTTAGGATCAAAAGCTTTTAAATAAATGCTCAATGTAGTAGGATCAACCAATTTAGATCCAGGAGGTATCTTATTATGCAATTTAGAAAAAATCTAGTTGAAATCATAAGATGACTCATTTTGATGCTTCTGGATAGTCACCAATTCATGCAATGCAAATTCAGGTGCATATTGATTTCCATATTGCTCAAGAAATTGTTAATAAAATACATGAATAGAATCAATAGAAGTTGTTGGCAGACTATTAAACCAATCTCTGGCATCTTCAATTAGTGACATCATAAACAACCTCATTTGCACATCTTCATACTACATATCCAAGTCTTGCAAAAAGGCATTAAAACTCCTTAAATGTTCCTCAGCTGCAATTGCACTACTTCCTATGAATTTCGGGACAAGACTTCACCAACTATTCTCCAGAGGATAAGGACATATTTGAAATCTAGCCAAGTCAAACTACCTAATCATGGTTGCATATTGTGGAGGAGGATTTTGGTAATAGTGGCGCTAATACAATGGATTATTATTTTCCATATATTGCTGACCCTGTGGGGGTACATGTTGCTTATAAGGAGGTGGTTGAACACCTTGCTGTAGTGGTGGAGCCATTTGATGTCTATTTGGCTGATTTTGATGGACCTATGGGGATTTTGATGGGCTTGCATTATTGTTAGCCTACTTATGTGGTGGCACATATTTATGTAGATTAGCCATTTGAGTATTGAACTAAGCTTACCTTAATTTCAACTCTTCAAGTTCTCTAATTGCTTGGAGCTTCTACTCATATTCTATTTTTGATTTCTCCACTTCTTGTCTCTCATGTTCCAGCCTCATATTTATTTCACCCTAAGCCATAAGTTCATAATTCTCCTCACATGCTGCTTCATAGCCAAGTCCATCCTAATTCTCTTCAAGAAATGCCATTTTTTTATCATATTCATCTTGTCTTCTTTCTCTTTCAGCTTCACATTCAGCCATGAACTTTTCAAATTTCTTAGGATCTGGTTGATAAAAGGGATTCCCCTATTCCTCAGGAGTACAAGGTTCTTTGGAAGGGTTGTCTTCATTTTCTATTGTACCATATGAGTTATGTGTCTCCAATGATGCTTTTGATGTTTTATTTTTGTTTGATGGTCCCATGTCATTAGCCACCTTCTTACCTTTATCATTCTTCTCTATCCATTTATTTTTTCCAGTAGGACCATCACCATCTTTGTACATAGACCTTCTTCCTTGCATTTTGGGAGCAATTGTGATGGTCTGAACTCTAGGAAGATTCCTTTCTGATATATACTTCACTTTATCAGTTTCAATGCACTTGTTCATTTAGAGTCACCACTCACTTTCCAAAAGTAAGAAAATATGCAATTCTTTGTTCCCAGTAGAGTCTTCTACAAAATACTGACTCTATGACAAAGGCTTATTTGAGATTATGGTCCCCAGCAGAGTCGCTAAACTGTTGGTTCTCAAAAATGAAGGTTTTAACCATAAGAGTTTGTCAGGCCCTTACAACATTCTTGGACAACATACAAGGACAATTATATCATTAAACCTTCTACTCTTTAGGTTTAGCTATACCTAGGTGGGTGAACCTATGTGAGACATGCAGATTTAAAATAACTTCTTGCCAAACAGTCTACCCACAATGGCAATTGGGAATGGATAGACAAAATGAATAAAACTACACCAATTACACAAATGAAAAGTTTTGAATATTTTGTTTATAATAAATTCTACACCCTGGGATATGGTAGATCAGTGCCTTCTTTCTATTGAGTAATGGAGTCAAAAAATGTTACCAATATCATATACACATTCCTCTCTGACACAATTCAAGTTGTTAGACACTCTAAGGGATGAAGTTCTAATGATTGGCATGTTTCTTTATTAGTTTATGACTAGCATAAATAGTGTTGAAATATCTTCTTACTTAGCTCTCCCTTAACAATCCAAAAGAAACCTCACAAACAGTGTGACTCACTTAAAGGAATTTAACTCTAACTTGGAGACACCAGTAAACAAAATCACACAAAGTGAAGAAATACACCTTGAAGAATTAAAATATACTTGACATTTAAACTCAAATGATCAAGAGACTCCAAATTGGAGAGAACTAAACAAAAATTAACACACAACAATGAAAATCAGAAAGGAATTCAGTCAAGAAATCATCTCCATTGCACTCTTTCTAGAAGGTTTTTTACATTATTTTATTCCCAATTTCCTCTTTGAGAAAAATCTCTCACTGTTCTTTGAACCAACCCCTGTGATTGGTTCTTTCTAACAATTTATACAACAAATTTCAAGATTCACGACTCTTCAATTGATTGGTAAAATAGTTTAATATTCCATGACAAAAATAAAATATTTGATGAAGTTGCCTTATCGGCAAATCAAATATTTAAAATATATATTTGCTATAAATTTGCCTTTAATACTTTATTGCTTCATGCATTTCACTTTATTTGTTGTTGTGAATCTTTCCTTTATACTTACTGCTTCACCGCTGCTTTGACTTTTCCACCCGCAGTTGCATGGTGACCGGCCTTCACTGTCATCTCTATTATTACTGATTTATTTCAGTTAGTGTTTATTCCATCGATGGCTTCATGGTGACTAACCATAACTACTCCATCGCCGTCTATTCCTGTCCACCGTAATCACCACGGTTTGTGCTATGACCAGTCACGGTGCAGCGGTAACTGCCACTACTGCCCACTAATAGTTTACCACTTTCATCGCGGTCTGCATGCTAACTGCTTGTGGTACTATGGTGTGACTAATCCTGACAGCTACCTTCATCCACTGTAGTCACTGCAGTCTCTTCTCTAACTGCGTGCGGTACCATGGTATTAACCGTCATGGCCTTCCTTGCCCCTACCGCTCTACTGCAGTCTATGTCCTTGTTGGCTACAGTACTGTGGGGTAATTGTTAGCCATCTTCTCTCCATTCATTGCTCAACCACCAGCTTCCTCTTGTCCAACCGCAATATCGTAGTATCCATCTTTGCTAGTCACTGCACTTACTGTCTTTTCCATCACCATTGTTTGTCTATTATCTCACCACCACCACGATACCGCGGTCAATGAATTGACCACATGTAGTGTGATGGTGAATGTTTCATGCCCGCTCCATTAGCTGCTACTGCCATACCGCGAGCCCATTGTGGGAGGCCACGGTAAGGCAGTAAAACCATGCAAGGAAATAAATATGATCACAGTGAAAAATATTAGTCAACTATGGCCTTTTTAAATGGCAGTAAAGTGTATTTAAATATTATGGATGGAAAAATTGAATTTTCAAGGAGGGGATAGTGAAATATTAGGAATCAAAATGAGAAAATCATTAAGGTTTTTGATGAAAATTTTGGTCCTAACAGGATGAAAAACTCCTCTGAGGCTACCTAATTGTGAACTGATCTATTGTAGTAATTTAATGGCCAAGTGATACACTTTGGACAACAAATTGATGTCTACCTCAAGGTAAGTTCTTTGCAGAAATAAACCAATCAACAGGTCTATAGCCTTTAGGTTGAATCTAATGCCAATATTCTCAACCACCAAATAGGGATCTTACAATAATCTATACATCCTTTGGAAACGAGTGTTAAAGAGTGACAAAGGCTCATGTGGTTCCTTCCTAATCATGGAAAACTTGTGGTATAAGATAGTTGAATCTACATAGACCTAAAACTATTTAATAAAAGTGTCTTCTAAGTTTTTCCAACTCAGGATGGATCTAGTAGGAAGGTTTAAATACTAATTATAGGCCACAACTCCCAATGAATAGGGTAATAACCTACATGCAACATCATGATGAGCTATCTGAGCATGAGTACAGACATATTTAAATGCTTGTATGTGATCTTTAGCACTTCATTATTCTTCATGGGGGTATCTAGGACAAAATTTCTTGGGGTTCTTAGGCATCTCATGAATTCCACTACGAATGGTTCCTAGCGGTGAAGTATTATTTGTAAATAATGCAATGGGTGGTGGTGGTACTAGAGGGAATCTAGGTGGAGTGGTTGGTGGTGTAAAATCCCTATGGGTTATTGGTCTAGTAGGAATTTGGAGTTTGAGAAATGGGTCAAGGTTTGTAGAGGATTTGAGAATTATTTTGAACCTATCTTGTGAAAAGGACCTGATTTTCTCTAGTTTGTTCTTTTGGGCCCTCCTTCTAGTTCTAGTTATATTGATGGTCAATATAACACAACAATGTTAAAATAGAATATTTCTACTCTATTTCTCCTAAAAAAGATAAATAACCTATAGCCACCTATCTTCCAAGGTGTTTGTAGTTGGTTCTCAACTGTGTTGATGTTGTTCATTGGCTGTTAAAGTAAAGTAATTAATTAACTTTACTCTCCTCTTAAGATTTCGCCTTGCACACATATTAGTCATTTAATAATTAATATTAATTATTAAATGCACTCACCTTTAGGGTTAGGTTTTCCTTTTAGGTTTTGATCTCCTTTTATAAGGATCGATCTCTTGTATCTTTTAGATGCTCTATTCATTTTTCTGGAATACATCTTGCACATTGTGAGAGCCAAACCCTTGTCTTGATCTCTCTCTTTCTCTGTGACAAGTCTTTTGCATGCAGGTATTGATCGGGTTCTATGGATTTGCATTTCTCAAATCCTACATGGTATCAGAGCCAGATCTACTACAGCTTGTTCAATTTTTGAAAGGTTTAGAGATCTAGGTTTGGTTGCATCAGATCGATGCTTGTTTTCTAGTTTTTATTTGGAATAGGGGTTTTTTTTTTTGGTGCACTTTGAGCTCAAACGGACCTCACCGTTGAGCTCGCAGCGTCCAAAAACCCCTATTTTGATATAAAATTCATCAAATTTGGCTTCACGGTGTTAGATCTACGAGGCTTTGATGTTTTTTGAGGGTTCTTGATCTAGAGCATACCTGCAATTTTGGAGCAATTTCAACCCAAACGGACCTCACCATCGCATTCAGAGCACCCAAAAACCTCTAAATTGATTGTCAAATCGTCAAAATCGGACACAATGACTCCAGGAGGCAAATTTTTTTCATTTTTGGGTCGTACGGCCTGGTACGACACTCAATCTGAGAATTTTTTTTTTAAAATCATAGAGTTATGGGCGCCGCCATCAGTCAACCGCTAGTGGTTAATGCTAGCAGTTAATGCTAGCGGTTAGCCTAACCACCAGGCTTAACCCTCAAACTTTTTTGGAGCAGTTTTAGTATTTTGGCCATAACTTTTGCATACGAACTCGGTTTTTCGAAAACAAAATATCGTCGGAAAGCTGATTTTGACGCCATTCCAATGATACTATTTATTTTTTCTGATTTTTCCATTTTGCAATCCTTTTTTCCAGTTAAATTCAGAACCTGAGTTTTTCACTCCCGGGGGCGTATCTTTTGCGTCCGTGCTCCGTTTTGCGCAAATGAATAGGCATTGGAAAGGTATTATAGAGTTCTTTCCAGATCTATAGTTTATTTGATCAGATAATTTACCAGGTATATTTAATTCAGCCTTGTGTGTTTTTACACTTTGCATAATTACTTGGACATTCTGGCACCTACATGGGATCTGTTTGTGTGGGATGGATTATGTTGATATTATTTATTATGGTTGAGAGTTTCAATTTCTGATATTTTCATTTGAGTGAGTATAATGGGTTTTTCTACTCACCCTTCAGTTGTATTTCTGGATAAGGATAATTATGAGTCATGGGCAAAGGGCATACTTACACATTGTAAGTGGCTCAATATTTTGCCTTATTTATATGATCTCATACCTACACCAGACACATCAAGGGGTTTATCAGCATGGGTTATTATTCGAGATCATATTGTAGGGGTTATTGGTTGTAGTGTTGATTTTGACACTTTGTGTGCTTTATCCGACATTCGCTGTCCTCACACACTTTGGAAACATCTTTGGGAGATTTTTGGAGACCCTAATATCTCTCCATTCCCAAAGAATTCCGCTGTAGATTGTCTCATCCCTCTTGCAGATGTAGATTTCATAACCTATGATAATTGTACTCTAGAGGAGCTTGAGTATCTTACAGGTCTTGCATGTGCCAATGGTTCAGAGACTTGTATTCATGTTCCCACTCTTCAGAATGAGACTTCATCAGCATCTCCTATTGTTCCTGATTCAGTGCAGCAGGGCATCATTCACCTTCGAGACATAGCTACTTTGGACTCTTATCTTGCAGACATATCCTTCTTGTTTGTTGAGTCCTATATTGCAGATTTAGAGGATTATTTTGAGGATATTCATCTCCTCTACCTTGACAGTCAGGTTATTACTGTACACCCACCATTATCAGTGCATTCACAGGTTGCATTTAAGGATTCTCCACATCCCCTTGGATTTGACATCATTTGTTTCAATTCAGACAGAGAGTTTCTTTAGCATCCTATCAGGGCACATATCTTGAGACAGATTGGTTCATCACTCTTCATAGGGTTTCTTCGACATCGTCCTTTGGATCCGTTTCTTCCCAAGGGGAGGAATATCATCTACCGCTTCAGGATCTCTTTTTGGATTCTACATCAGGCATCTACCATTGTGACAGGAGTTTCTTCATTGTGGGGGGGCCTTCTTCTCTCTTTCTATCTCTCCTATGGAGACCATTGCATATGTACTTATATGATAGAAGTTGTCTATGGGGGGTATCATGTAATCCACCTCCTATCCTTCTTTCATTAGTACATCACATTCCTTTCTTTGCATTCTATTTTGGGGAGGAGTTTTGTTCCCACTGGGTTTTCTCCTTTACCTCATTTCATTTAGTTTGCATTGCTTTTATAAATGGGTACCTGATCAGGCCTAGTTGCCGGGACCCATGTTTATTTTCATGCATTGTAGTTACATTTGCTTTCTTGCACATGTTTGTAGCTGCACTCTTGCTCATCTTAAGGGGGGGTGTTAGAGTAAAGTAATTAATTAACTTTACTCTCCTCTTAAGATTTCGCCTTGCACACATATTAGTCATTTAATAATTAATATTAATTATTAAATGCACTCACCTTTAGGGTTAGGTTTTCCTTTTAGGTTTTGATCTCCTTTTATAAGGATCGATCTCTTGTATCTTTCAGATGCACTATTCATTTTTTTGGAATACATCTTGCACATTGTGAGAGCCAAACCCTTGTCTTGATCTCTCTCTTTCTCTGTGACAAGTCTTTTGCATGCAGGTATTGATCGGGTTCTATGGATTTGCATTTCTCAAATCCTACACTATGCAACTGTAATGTTCAAGGGGCCTATTGGTAAAGGATACAAACTATATAATATAAATTAATATACCATTTTGGGGGTGTAAATAAATATTAAAAGATAGAAAAACCTGAGGAAATGCCAACATAAATGTAAATTCCTCTTAATTAAGACATATAAACTTCTTAATGAGCATTTCTTTCAAATGACTAAAACCATAAAATGATACAATTCATAGAATAATCTAAACCATTGCATTCATTCATAGTGCTAATTCAAGGTGTACAATAATTCATCATTGCTAAACTTCAAAACCAAATAGGAACACATCACGAGCTCATTACTGAAATTTGTAGATTAATAAACACAAAGAAATTTCATTCATAGATACCTCAATGAAATAGTCTCAGATTCAAAATCTTTTATTGATTTTGATGAAATAAGATACATTTATGTACAACATTCACTAGCATATGAATGACCATTGTTCATCAACATTACCATTAAAACTCATTTTAGAAATATCATTAACTATATAGGAACTTGTAAAAAATATCTAAGTATCTTTGCATAAAATTGTAAAGCTTCTAAAAAAACTGTAAAAAATATCCTAGATCTCTCTTTAGGTTGCTAATCCTTGCTTCAATGAGCCGAACTTTACAATATGGAGAGAAATTCTACATATAGGCAACTTTTCACTAATTCCTCTCATCAAAAAATTAGATCCACAAATCATGGAGCAAAAGGGGCAATGTAAGATGACTATCCATCATGATCTTCAATTACTAATTGATGACCTCTTATCAAAATTTGTGCTCAAAAGGGGGATGTAGAATTGTTGGGATCTCCAATTGAACTAGAGTCATGATCTTGCCAAATATGAAAGGGAGTTGTCTAGCTAGTTGTGCCTTTTTGATTCTCATCTAGCAAAGGGAACATGTAACTAAAAATTTATTCCCGCACTTCTTGCCAGAGTATTTACTCATCATAATTGGTGAACACTTGTTGGAGCACATTCATCTTTGGTCCGTCCACCCAACTATCTTAAAAATTTATTCTTTGGGTGTTGCCACAATAATGGATTACACTTTTTGGGACATCTTGATTTTTGTTGAAATCACATATTTTTAGAAAATATAATGATTTAAGCCTTAAAAAGGTTCCATTTTAAAGGTTTTAATTGAAGAGGGTTTGATCAAACCCACTTAGATAAAACCCCCTTGGATAGAAAGCTGCTAGTTTTAAACCATACCTATAATGGAGTCTCCTCTACACCTATTAAAATGTTGATAAAAAACCACTTTTGATTTACCTTTTTGGGGATCAAATTAATTAATTTAATTTAATTTTTTGTAAACATGTATTCCTTATTATAATATTCCCAAAAAGTATAATTTTAAATATATTTAATTTATTATTATATTTATTTTTTATTTCTTGTGAATGTAGGTTTTTCAATGAATATTAAGGTCTTTATTTCACACATACAGAAAAATAGGAAAAGAGAAAAAAAATTCTTAAAAATTCATGTACACTAGCTATTGATGTGCTTATTCCAACAAAAAAAGAATAAGTTAATTAAAATGAATACAAAAAAAGTTATGCAGCTGAAAGTATAATTGTACACATCTAAAAATGGTCACGGTCGATCGAACCTGTTAATTAATTAAATATGAAATATTTAATTAATGTTTCTTAAGTCTTCTACATATAAATAAATTTAATTATTTATTTATATTGTTCATTTTTCTAAATCTTCTAATTCAATTAAATAAATTTATTTGTTTAATTAATGCTACCTTCTTCTTAATTAATTAAATAGATTTTACAATCTATTTACATTAATTATCAAAGTTTAAATTCTAAATTTAAACGATATTCTTCCCTCCACATTTAATTAAATATTTTCAATACTTAATTAAATCATTTTATAAATTCCCCCTCCTCTCAAAAAATTAAATATTCTTAATATTTAATTAAAAGGATTTTTCTTTTCTCACATAATTAAATATTTGTAATATTTAATTAAAGCCTTTTCATATTTCTCTCATACATAATTAAATATTTATTTATTTAATTATGAGAGAAACCTTTCAAATGGTCTCTTCATTTTCCGTCTCTCAGAATTCCACCTTCGTTTCGAATTCTCAAACTCTCACCATTCATATCAACAGGTTTGAAATCGATCGTCGATCTTGGCCAATCAAATTTCTACCTTCAAAAATCTATAAATGCAACCCTTTCATGAGTTGAGAAGGACCTCGAATCTCACATTTTTCATGCGTAGTTATTATAGTCACAATCTTAGCAATTCATAGCATTATAATTCAATAGTTCAATCTTGTAGATGCATATGCATTCATAATAATCTCATTCTCTCAAGTGCCATTCTATAAGTTATGTTTGCACAACTGAGAGCAAACATATTGAAGCGAATCCTTGGAGATAGAGGACAATGGAACGAATTTGAAGAAGCTGTTGTCAAGAGTTTGCATTTGTTTTATTTTATTTAGTTTTCTTCAATCTAATGTTTCATTGGTGTATTAGATTAGATTCAATTTAATTGACATATTTCTAGCGCCCACCGTGGGGCCAAGCCCTGCATTTTAACTTCTATTTTTGTAGATTTTTTTGGCAGGTGAGAGACAAAAATCATGATTTAGCACATACGACTCTCGGTTTAGCGCATACGATGACTATTATGGTGCATACATGACCTATTCCAGTGCATCTGTGACCTCTTTCAACGCATAGACACTTTGTTTCAGCGCATCCCTGAAAAACCCTTTTGGTGGATTTATAACTTGTTTTGGTGCATCCGGCGACTGTTTCGGCGCATCCCTAAAAACCCTTTCAGCGCATACGTAACCTATTCTAGCGCATACATAACCTATTTCGGCACATACATCTTCTGTTTTAGCGCATACATTTGTAAAAATTTAAATTCTGATTCTGACGCAATCCGCGGACATAATTTTTCTGATGCTATTTTTAACAGAATGAACCAATTCTAGGGTAGACACTTAATTTTTAATTAACCAATCCTAGGATAGTCATCAAACGTATTTTCTTTTGGTTAAAATAAACCCTCTGCTTTTAGTGAAGCAACATATTCACTTAGAATAGAAAATTTTTCAATTTGGGATTTAAAATTGAACCATTATTTGCATGTTGTGATTGTGGGTAATAGGTCTATGCTCTCCCCTTAACTGGGTGATCAAAATACCAGAATTACCTTTTGTTTTATGCATTTAATGCTTTATTACATCCTTTGGAAGGCCTGTCATAGTGGGAAAAAATACTCACCCTACAGGAATGACCTAAGTGGGAACACCTAAAGCTAAGGTTTCCAACCCACTTTAATCAAAAGCAAGTTGTTGATGAAAATCCAACTTGACAGTAGTTGACAGGATAACCATCCCCAAAGCCTTTGTTCGAAAGGTTGGGAAGTCTCTCGAGGGAGTATATCCATTGTCACACTGAACGAAAAGACTTACTAAGAACCTAGTGTAGTAGTCAGCCGTGTCAGTATCCAAACATCATTTTAATCACGGTGCAAGGGGAGGGAAGAATCTGCCCCCAAGACACTCACCATATAGTCACCACAAATTTTTTGCTCAAGGGATTCAGTATCCACTTCTATCACTTTGAGTATGCACCTGGAAAAGACAAAAACATGGGCGCCCTCTAGGGGGTGACAAGGCTGTGTGAGTCGACGCGATTTTAAGATGTGGGCTATGATTACTTTGATGACCTATTTGAAAAATTAAGAGTCAGTTTGACTGAAGTGCTTATATTGGTCAAATACCTATGGAAATCTCAAAGAACATACACTCTTTGTTTAGATTTTAGGATTAACAAAAGAATTGTCTGCTTCTATGCTGTGTTTTTCACATTTAAATCAAATTAAGATCATCCAAAATAAGAAAATTTTATCAAACTGTCAAAACATGTCAGTCTCAGAGCTATTTTAGTGCATCTAGTCTCTATTTTAGAGCATGCGATAGGTCTTTTAGCGCATCTGGTCTCTATTTTAGCGCATTCAGTCTTTGTTTTGGTGCATCTGTTTTTCGAAGCATAGGTTATTTTCTGGATTTTCAGAAATTAGAGTTTAGTCATCCTTCTTATTTTCACCAACTTGCAATCACATATACTACTCATCCAAATCAAATTCTTCAATAGAGAACTCAATCACATTTAGGCATCCATTGAAATTCATCTTTGTACAAAGCTAAGATCAAACTTCATAAAGTAAAAAATCACCTTTGTTTTTCAATCTTTGGTTTAATTCCCGCAAATAGGATTTTCATCCTTTCACTTAGGGAATCATGAACTAAAGATTAAAAATCTTTTAAGTCATAGAATCTTCATTTTATCATGACTTTCATCACAATTGCACTATTTCATTCCTTTGATCAAAGTTAGTAGGATTTGAGTAAAGCTTATGCCTGTTACCACACGATCTCAAAAGCACAAAGAAAAAAAGGAAAGTATAGCAAGCAAAATGGGCGATAATAATGAGAGGGAGGAAAACCTCTTTAATATTCTGAATATTGAAGAAGTAACAAAAGAAAAGCTTCAAGAAGCTGAACAAGATCCTCAATTCCATACTCTTATGGAAAATATTTTAGAAAGAAACAAGGAAAGGTATTTCCTTTCTTTAGCTATTCAAGGAGCCAAGTTACTTGCTGATTTTGACACGGAAGGGATTAAAGAGAATCCTGAAACTCCTCTTAACGATTTTGGTGCCCTTACTCAACAAATCAAAGAACTACAAGGACAAATAAAATAAATGCAAGGGGGAACACCAAAGAAGTATGTTTTGGAAGAAATATGTCCCTACCCATTCGGTAGAAATCTTTGAATGATACCTTTTCCAAAACATTGCGAAATCCCTAAGTTTGATAGATATAATGGGAAATCTGACCCCATTGAGCATGTAAGGGATATCTGAAATATGAGCTTAGAATTTGTGCATGAAGACACCTACTTAATGCGATTGTTTCCGCGAAGTCTAGGTGGACAATCCATGGAGTGGCTTTCAAATATCACTCCCCCCATCAAAACCTTTGAAGAGTTGATAAATAAATTCATATCACAATACTCTTACACCATCCAACATTAGATAACCATGCTTGATATTTGTAAAATAAAACAAAAAGCAGGGGAATCTTTCACTACATTTTTGCAAAGATGGAGAAGAACGTTTGCTAGATACTCTCGCCCTGTTCCTAAAAAGGAAAAGATGGAGATATTCATTGATAGTCTTAATCAAGAAATGAGTTACAAACTAAACCTTCATTGTCCTCCATCATTTGAAAAATTGATTGAAAACACAATCACTATTGAAGGTGCATTGATCAAGCGTGGAATTCTAAAAATTGATAAAGAAGGTTCAAATTCATACAACAACAACAACAACAACAACAATCATAATAACAACAATGACAAGTCACGATTTTGGACTCGAAATAAAAATGTTGGAAATGATGGGGTAGTAGGTGCTAACAATGTGAATTCAAAACCCATCATTCTTAATGTGTTAGATGCTCAACGTAACAATAATGTTGGACATTCTAGGACCCAAAGAAATGTTTCTAATTGAGGAAACACAACTAATACTTGTGGAAATAATTTTGGCAATAATCAAAATTTAAGTGCGCCCAGACCATCATATTTTTCAAATCAATGGAGTTTCACTCCCTTGGGCCAACCTTTTGAATCCATACTCAAAGAATTATTGAATCAAAATGTTATTACATTTCCACCACAAAGAGATTATGAGCCTCGAGTTAAACCACCATCGTGGAATGACTCACACTTTTGTGATTATCATAGATGCAAAGGTCATAAGACAAACAGTTTCCAAGGGTTAAAGAATATCATTCAAGATTTGATTGATAACCATACCATCATAGTTGAGGGACACAATGTCAATAATGATCATCAAGCATTCAAAAACCCGCTCCCTAATTATCACAAAGGGGAATCCTCGAATGATAAGGGCAAGAATGTTAATAACATCCAAGACATTATTATCAATCATATCTATACTGATGACCCTCAAATCAATACTATCCGAATCAAAGGTAAGCCAAAATATCGAGAGGTCAATGTTACCACAAGGGGACAAGCCAAGATCATTGTCAAAGGTGGCTCATCTAAAGCATCAATTCCCCCTCCAATTCAATACAATTTGGTTGAACAATTACAAAAAACGTCAGCCCAAATCTCTATCTTGGAGCTTTTAAAGTTATCACCTGCACATAAGGACATTCTAGAAAAGGCTCTCGTTGATACAACTGTATCTCCTGATCTAGATACTGATAAATTTTAAGCCATGGTGGGGCATTTGTCCTCCAACACATGTTTATCTTTTTCTGTAAGAGATGATTCATCCATAACCCATCCGCATAATTCATCACTATATTTAGAAGTCATGGTTCACAAAGCCCACATTAGACGTGTCCTTATTAATGGGGGAGTTGGATTTAATATTTGTACTTTAAAATTGGTCCTAGCTTTGGGATATTCAGCAGACTCTATAGACCCATGAATAAAAATTACAATCAAGGCCTATGACGATGAGAAAAGAACTTCAAAAGGTCTTATCATGTTACCAATCAGAGTGGGACCTGTTGTGAAGAATACCTTTTGTCAAGTCCTCGATCAGGATTTAACCTATAACATACTATTGGGTCATCCATGGATCCATGACATGCAAGCAGTTCCATCTACTTATCACCAATGTTTGAAGTTTCCATGTGATGGACAAGAAATAACCATACCCGCTGATCACAATAGCAGTCAAACTTGTTCTAACATAAGAGTGACTCAGGACACATTTGTCCCACATAATAGAGAGGCTTTGGCCATCTCTACCTCCAAAAACAAAGAATAAGTGCAAGAAATGATAAACAATTTTGGCAACAAGTTAAAATTGAAAGATAATCGTGTAGGAGAATATTCTTTATCTCTCTCTAACCTACCCTTATCACCAAGATCTCATGGTCATCCGTCAACATCTACACCACAAGCTGCAACAATTTTAGCCTCAACTTCAACCCCTATCACCAAGTTTAATGGGATTTTTATCAAAGAAATTGAAGGGGAAGATAGAGCTATTCTTGATTGGCTCTATAAAGATGAAGAAGAATCTATACAACATATCAAATTTCCCACACAACAATATGGAAAAGGTTATGCTATCATGCAACAAATGGGTTATGAAGGAAATGGCCCTTTAGGTAAAAGAAAAGAAGGTATTGTTGAACCTGTCCAACTAAAAACAATGCACCCAAAAGATAAGATGAGGATAGGATATGGTGAGGATACTAAGGAAAAAGTAACACAGAGGCCATCTAATGAAGAAATAGCTGAGTCAATTCTACGAATTCAAGAAAACAATTCTGACACTGACTCCAATGAATATGAATGGGACACCATCTTTGATGATAAATTCTAGAGGGACAAAAAGGTGGATGTAATACACAAATTCTCACCTGCATTCTTACAAGGAGAAAGCTCAAGACCTTCATTTGAATATGTCGCACAAAGCGATCATGACTCTAGTGAAACCAATTCGATTCAAAGCAAGATAGAACATTTTGAGGAGGATACCATCTTAGACTTCTCTCATAATAATGTTAACAATAACATCATGACCCTAATAGCCAATGACTTTACTCATTCTAATGATCCATTACCTTTGGTTCATCCTGAACTCATTGATTGGGAACAAATCGCACCCATTGATGTTCCAAATTTCCCAAATGACGAAACCATAATAAACTTTCTTTGCTCATCACATCCTGAAACAAGTTCCACCGGGGAATCACCAGATCAGAGTTTTCGACAGGAAAGTGCCAAGTTTCTCAGCTATGAAATAAATGACATAAAAGAAAGACCTAATGGTGAAAACCTAACAAAGGCAGTATTAGGTCAAGAAAAAAGAAAAATGAAAGAAAGATCTAATGGTGAAAACCTAACAAAGGCAGTATTAGATCAAGAAAAGAGAAAAATAAAAAGCATATCCAATGGTGAAAACCTTTCAAAGGTGCCAGAGGATGGGAAACTTGACACTCTTCTGGAGTACTATCAGGAAAGATCTTCCCTTTAATTAAACCAACATAGGCACTCAATATAGGTACCATGGAAAAGCCTAAAGTGTTGCAATTGGCTACATCTCTTACAGATGAAGAAGTACCTAAATTCACATAATTTCTCAAAAATAATCAAATCAGTTTTGCATGGTCCAATGCAGATATGCCTAGATTGGATCCGGATCTCATCATGCATCATCTATTTATTACACTGGGGGCAAGGCCAATAAAATAGAAACTACGAAAAATGCATCCCCATGTCGCATTGTTGGTTAAAGAAGAATTAAAGAAACTTTTAGACATTGGATTCATCTGATCCATAGATTATGCAGAATGGATTTCCAATATTGTGCCTATTTCAAAGCCAGACGGAAGGATCAGCATTTGCACGGATTTCAGGGATTTGAACAAAGCGTGTCATAAAGATGACTTTCCTTTACCAAACATTGATATGATTGTGGATTTAATTGTTGGACATGCAATGTAATCATTAATGGATGGATTCTTAGGATACAACCAAATAAAGATTGCACCAAAAGATCAGGATAAAACAACATTTACATGTCCTTGGGGTACCTATTGCTGGAACGTAATGCCATTTGGATTGAAAAATGCAGGGGCTACCTACCAATGAGCAATGACAATGATTTTTCATGACATGATGCATACATTTATGGAGGATTATGTTGATGATCTTCTTGCCAAGTCTAACACTAGAGAAGGACACATCGATATCTTGTCTAATATTTTCAAAAGAATGGAACAATTTAAAGTACGACTTAATCCTAAGAAATGTGTCTTTGGAGTAAAATCCAAAAAGTTATTAGGATACATTGTGTCAAAAAAGGGAATCAAAGTGGATCCAGCTAAAGTACAAGGAATCCTTGATATGCCACTACCAAGGAACATCAATCAATTACGCTCTTTATAGGGATGATTACAATCCATTCGAAGATTCATTGCTCAATTGGCAGATAAGAGTTTACCATTTACACATCTCTTGCACAAGAATGTTCCATTCAAATGGGAGAACAAATGTGAAGCAACCTTTAATCAAATAAAGCAATACCTCATGAATCCACCAGTATTGACTCCACCAATACAAGGTGTGCCTCTCATATTATATATTGCTTCGACAGAAGTATCTTTAGGAGCATTATTGGCATAGGAAGATTACGCAGGAAAGGAAAGAGCCATTTATTACATCAGCAGAACTCTAACAAGTCACAAGCTAAATTACACCTTCATTGAAAAAGCTTGTTTAGCAGTGGTGTTCACTTCTCAAAAGTTACGACATTACATTTTGACTCATACAATAAAGCTTGTGGCTAAGATTGACCCACTCAAGTATCTTCTAAGCCAAGCAACCTTAACTGGTAGGTTGGCTAAATGGGTTATGATCTTAAGCGAGTTTGATATTTAGTATGTGGATCGAAAAGCTATAAAGGGACAATTAATTGTAGATCAATTAGCAAAAGCACCGATGCTAGCAGAACATCCAATACATGTTGATTTTCTTGATGCCGATATTTTCACAGCAAAAATCCAACAATCATGGTCACTTTACTTTGATGGTTCTTAAACTCAACATGGTTCAGGAGTAGGAATTGTTTTCATTACACCTCAAGGACATACAATTCCAAAATCTTATTGGCTAATGTTTTCTTGCACAAATAACATGGCTAAATATGAGGCATTGATAATTGGCATGAAGATTGCAGTAAATTGGAAAATCACAGAACTTCAAGTTTTCGGCGACTCGCAACTTGTCATAAATCAAATCAATGATGGATACCACACTAAAGATGACAAATTGATACCTTATAAAAGAATGGTGGATGATTTCAAGAAATACTTTGTTAATATCAAGTTCAAACAGATTCCATGCATTGATAACAAAGCAGCAGATGCCATGGCTACAATTGCCTCTCTACTCCAATTGTCATAGAATCAAAAGTGGTACGATTTCCTGGTGGAACAATTGTTTTCCCCCGCCCATGACGATCCTAAAGCACAAATCATTTGCCATCTAACAAGTTTTGAATCTTCCTTATATGGCCAAATCTACACTTACTTGAAAGATACTACTTTACCCTTAGGTCTGTCTAGGAATCAAAAATGGAATTTCATTCGTCAATCATCCCGTTATCCCTTAATTGCTGACATCCTATATAGGCATGGTCTGGATAGTACCCTCCTTAGGTGTCTTGAACGTGATGAATCAGAAAAAGGCTTACAAGAGGTCCATGGTGGGATTTGTGGGACACATTCAAGTGGACTAACCTTAGCAAAGAAACTTGTAAGATGAGGATACTACTGGCCAACTATGGAGAAATAATCTTTCGCCTTTGTGAAGAAATGTGCAAAATGTCAGATTCATGGGAATCTCATTCATGCTCCTACTCAAGAATTACAACCTTTTACCACAACATGGCCTTTTGCCCAGTGGGGATTGGACTTGGTTGGTAAGATACATCCATCATCCTCAAATGGACACAAATTTATCATTAGAACCACTAAATATTTCACTAAATGGATTGAAGCTATTCCTTTAACAACTGTTACGGGTAAACAAATCTCTTCATTCATCTTGAATTATATCATTTGCAGATATGGCATTCCTAACTCCATCATCACGGATAATGGTAGACCCTTTAAAAATCAAGATGTTGATGAACTATGTGAAAGGTTTCACATCCAACACAGATACTCCACGCCTTATTATCCACAGGGGAATGGTCAAGCTGAAGCTTCAAACAAAAAATTTTTGAAAATTTTGAAGAAAACAATGAATGAAGCAAGTCGTGATTGGCATGTCCAATTAAATCTAGCATTATGGGCATATCGAAAAAGCATTCGCACGCTGACAGGACCTACTCCTTATGCTTTGGTCTATGGAGCAGAAGCTATTTTGCCACTTGAAGTTGAGATTCCATCGCTTCGAGTATCACTCAAAGGATTAATCAATGATGAAGACTATAGAGTATCAAGATTTCAAGAGTTGGAACTGCTTGATGAAAGACGTCAAACTATGGTTAATCACTTGAAGGGATACCAATAAATCATGACTCGCAGTTATAATCACAGAGTCAAACTGCATAGTTTTCAAGTGGGTGATTTGGTCCTCAGAGAAAACCCTCGAAATCAACAAGATCGAGAAAAGAAAGGGAAATTCAAACCTAACTGGTTAGGCCCATTCGTTATCATGGCAGCCTACGGATCGGGGGCATATCAGTTGTCAATAGCAAAAGGGGACCTGTTTGAAGACCCGATCAATAGCATTCATCTAAAAAGGTTCTACACTTGAAAGAAATCAAAAACAATATAAAAAGTCCCAAAAAAAAATAAAAAAAATAATTGCCTTGATGAAAACTTGGCAAACAGGCGTCTTGGTAATAGCAAAAAAATCATAAAATCAAGAAAAAGTGCAATAAAAATAGACAATGAAAACTTGACAAAAAGGCATTGTTTGTGATTTCATTTAGCTCTCTCATCTATTAGGATTCATTCTGCATATGCATCCTCGCATCAACATCACACACACCTCACTATCGCATTCGCATCATTTTCCTTGGAACAACAGGGGTCTCATCATGGCTTGATGATTTGAGGTTTATTCATCGCAACATTTGTGTTTAGCAAGAGTCAGAGTAGAAGGTCACTAGGGGGCAGTTCACTTTTATAGGAGGTAGTCAGTAGCATGTGTCTAACGTCAGAATGTGTGAAACAATAAGTTCTCTAAGCTTACATGATTATCTTGATAGATGATTTAAAAACAAATTGGATGATCTTAATCTGAATAAAATGAATGACAAAACTTAAAAGCAAAAAGTTGCAAATTATTATTTTGATATTTGATGACATCATATCTTTGGAGTGGTTCAATGATGTACTGAACTAGAATCACGAGGAAGAAGTATGATTTTTATTTGATTGTTTTCTACAAGTTAATCATTAGTATGATGCAAATTGGTCATGGGACATGTTCTACAATGGATCATTGATGACATTTTGGAATTTGCATAGGAAAATGATTAACGTTTGTCTGTTTATGCAAGCAATATTCAGGTCATCTTGGTTCAATTATACCATCGATGCTTGTATTAACTTGCTACATTAAACATTATGGAAGCAGTACTCAGGTCATCATTGGTGCTAACATACCCTCTGATGCTTGTAATAATTTTCAACATATCAAAAGGCTCAATGATGACAATTAAACACAACAAGAAATGGAAACAAGGAGAATAATTCATTTAGGACTACATAATTCATTTGCATTTTGAGGTTTTTTTTTTTTAAATAGATTTTTGAGGATGGGTCACATTCATCTTTTTCGACAATGGTTGAGTAAGGATTGGACATTTGTTACATCTCATCATCACCATTTGATATCATCATCATAGGCATGGTTATCATTCATCATTCATTAACATATACATCTGCATATTTCACACATTCATAACATAAAAATTGCATTCATTTTTTTTCACGTCATCACATCATATATCATAAGATCATTACATGAGTGCATTCTCATTACATCATCATAAATTATAAATCATTTACATATTGCATTTTGCATACATCATAAGAGAAAATAATTTTTTTTAGATCATATCATCATTGCATCATCATACACGACATAGCATATAAAAATTAAATCATCCATAACATGTGCATAATCAAAATCGCCACTGCATATCATAGATCTCATCAAAACAAATGTTTGAGAATACAAGGATATCAAATGTTTCAAAAATATATATCATACAATGGCATCAATGTGTATAATAAAATTCTCATCGCTGAGGGGCATCTGGTCGTGGATCATGGCTACTGCTGCCGCCGGAGGTAGCGGGTCTTGCTGGATCTCTACTCCTGGAACCTTTGATCTCTTGTTTGACTAGTTGGCCCACACTCCTAGCCGCACTCCTAGAGTGACTATGTGACTGAGACCGAGTCCGAGTACCTGACTGAGTGAAGGCTATCCACCGCTTAGGTGGCACTGCCTCAAAGTAGCGCATCCTGTAATACTCGACCTCCTGAGCAGTCTCTAATCCCTCTACCACAACCTCTCCAATAGAGGTGCTCTCCACTAATCTCAGTAGCCTCTCGGCTACCCCCTCGGCATGTACACATCTCTCCTGAAAACTATCCCTCTCAGCCATAAGTTGCGCTATCTTTGGGTCAGGAGGTGGTGGCTATGCTATCTATCCTTGCAACTGACTGATGGTCATCTGGGCCTATGCTAGTTGACTCCTAAGAGTCTGAACTTTTGTCTACAAGGCATCTAACTATCCCTGTGATGGAGATCCATGGCACTGAAGTGCTGGCCTGACCCACTACTCTAGCTGTCTGTGGCCTCGTCCTGAAGGGAATATCAAAAAGAGTCTGTACCTCCCACCACCCCCATCATCCCCATCATTGGAGTCATTTGACTCCTCATCTGTCTCCTCAGCCTTGGAGCTCTCATCATCTACCTCCATGGGTACCCCGCCGATATATGCCACTTGCTCTGCCTGTACCTGTCCCTGATCCTATGGCTGCTCTACTACTGGATGTCCCTATGGCTCCTGTAACCCTGCCTAGATAACTGGACCTCCCATCAATAGGGTAGGCTCATCTGGACTAGTGAAATAAGGAAAGGGATGTGCATAGAAATATGCGGCATAGTCATCTATCATGTCTGCATCTGTGACCTCTAGTCGAATGGTCCAATCCTCCAGCTATAGCTCGGAGTACTCCTCTCAGGCAGCCTTAATAGTCAAAACTAGCCCCCACTCTGGTACATCTCCCCGATGCCTGGCATATTGTGCCATCCCCTGGGGCATCATCTGAACCCATCCATACTGCCTCAGAACCCTCTGACCTAGAAATCTCTTGATAATGAAGGGGGTGCATCCAATCAAATATCTGGGCCTTGTAACATATGGTAACTCTCTGTCGTCTATCTGCCATGGGTTGCAATCCACATATGGTCACCAAATGACCATGTCCAAATCATCCAGTACCCGTCACCAGTACTCCAATTTTCCTAGCCTCGGCTGGAAAAGGGGCCCTGTGTATGCATAAACATATGGGAATCTGAGGGGGCGATCTCTCCTGACAATGGGGCGGGTAATCACGAAGTGCCCCCACACAAATATCTGTAGAAGAGTCACTCCACAAGAAAGACTCTTCCCATCTATGTACACAACCTAATGAAGGTCATGGTACAAATGGGCAAGCATGCATGATCCCCATGCATATCTGGTACAGTGGAGAAGCATGTCCTCCAAAATCCTACTCCACCCAATGGATAGTCCCTTTGACCTGCAATCAGGACAAAGGAAACCACCAATCATCCCTACTAAAACCAAAGGCAGTGGGGTGTATCTCTTCGTCATCTCTTTCCAAGCAATCTCATATCCATAGATATGAGGATCCTGGAAGACCCACCTCAGAGCATCTGTACCCCCAATCTCCTTGTGATCATAAATCACAAGCTCTCCAACCACAAGAATACCCAAAATCCTATAGACATCCTTTGGAGTTACTATAATCTCTCCTATCGGTAAGTGGAAGGTGTTGTGCTCACTGTGGCACCGCTCTGCTAAGGTAGTCAATAGTCCCCTATTGACTCGATACTGTGGGATACTCAATAGAGCTCTCAAACCACAATGGTCTATCACTCCCAAATCATCCTATGATAGTCGAGGAAACATCTCCCATGTCTGTGGAAATCTCTCTTTGATCTGAAGGAGGCCAAAATCCTCTTTTACAAAATTATCAGGCAAGCATGCAAAATCAATCAGCAAATGAATATCATTACTCAATCAGTACATCAAGCAAGTTTAAATCTATCATAATATTTGTTTTTCATATCGCATGAAAAAAAATTTAACAGTCATCATGACTTAATTTGACTTTCAAATAGGAAAGCAAATCTATCATCTAGTTTGTTTTTCATATCGCATGGAAACAAATTTAACAGTCATCGTGACTTAATCTATTTGACTTTCAAATCAGGAAAGCAAATTATCATTTCTATTTTGTTTTTCATATCGCATGGAAGCAAAATTTATCAAATCTATTTTGTTCTTCAAGCACGAAGACAAAATTATCAAATCTATTCATCGATGATATTCCAAATGTGTAAAATCTGTTGTCTAATCTAGCAACAATCATCAAGCATGCATCAACTTTTCTTCAAAAATGGAAATTCGGTAAAAATCCATGGATGCGCTAAAATAGTCAATCAATGTGCTAAAACCATGGATGCGCTAAAGTATTCTATGGATTAGCAATTTCATGAATGCATTATTTCATCAATCATATGCGCTATAACAGTTCATGGATGCGCTAAATCTCCTATGCAGTAATCTATCATCTTCGGCAGGCAGGTTTCATAGATGCACCATTTTATCTATCCTATGCGCTAAATCACCTTTGTGCGATTATTTGGCCTCTATGTGTGACTGTTCTATCTTTATGTGCCACTTTGGATGTGCTAAACTATCTACCATATGTGCTAAAAGACCTATCGCATGCACTAAAACAAAATTTTAAAATTTGAAAAAATTCAAAAAGGCATCCAAAAATGCATAAAAATTTCACATAGAGGTTTGGATTGACTTATTGGAGGTCCATATGTAGGTGGTCTCTGATAATGGCGACCTCGCTCGAATCTGTGGCGCTCATATGGGATCGGCATTGCTTTTATCTCTCTCAGAGCTCCAAATTTCCTTAAAGGTTACTGTTCAAATGAAAGTGACATTTCACCTTTTTCACTTCTTAAAGGGGTAAAAATAGCATTTATTACTTTGCAAAGTGCTATTTCGAGAGTTAAATCGCCAATTTTTCTTCGAAATCATCTAAAAAACTTTCAAATCAATCTCATAATCATTCTCATCACGCGATTTATCTCTCGAGGGGGCATATAGCATCATCGGTAATTTTTCAAAGTCAAGGGAAAAATTCTTTGAAGCAAAGTGTAAAACACATCACTTCAAAGAGGGGCAAAATGTACACATCTAAAAATGGTCACGGTCGATCGAACCTGTTAATTAATTAAATATGAAATATTTAATTAATGTTTCTTAAGTCTTCTACATATAAATAAATTTAATTATTTATTTATATTGTTCATTTTTCTAAATCTTCTAATTCAATTAAATAAATTTATTTGTTTAATTAATGCTACCTTCTTCTTAATTGATTAAATAGATTTTACAATCTATTTACATTAATTATCAAAGTTTAAATTCTAAATTTAAAGAATATTCTTCTCTCCACATTTAATTAAATATTTTCAATACTTAATTAAATCATTTTGTAAATTCCCCCTTCTCTCACAAAATTAAATATTATTAATATTTAATTAAAAGGCTTTTTCTTTTCTCACATAATTAAATATTTGTAATATTTAATTAAAGCCTTTTCATATTTCTCTCATACATAATTAAATATTTATTTATTTAATTGTGAGAGACACCTTTCAAATGGTCTCTTCATTTTCTGTCTCTCAGAATTTCACCTTCATTTTGAATTCTCAATCTCTCACCGTTCATATCAATAGGTTTGAAATCAATCGTCGATCTTGGCCAATCGAATTCCAACCTTCAAAAATCTATAAATACAACCCTTTCATGAGTTGAGAAGGACCTCGAATCTCATATTTTTCATGCGTAGTTATTATAGTCACAATCTTAGCAATTCATAGCATTATAATTCAATAGTGCAATCTTGTAGATGCATATGCATTCATAATAATCTCATTCTCTCAAGTGTCATTCTATAAGCTGTGTTTGCACAATTGAGAGCAAACATATTGAAGCGAATCCTTGGAGATAGAGGACAATGGAACGAATTTGAAGAAGCTGCTGTCAAGAGTTTGTAATTGTTTTATTTTATTTAGTTTTCTTCAATCTAATGTTTCATTGGTGTATTAGATTAGACTCAATTTAATTGACACATTTCTAACGTACACAATAATATATCCAAATTATAATTACACTGAATTAGAAAATTAATTAAAAAATATATATGAAAAAAAAAATTATGAAAAAATATCCATCCACTAGATAATGGTGTGAAAATAGTGTATTTAAAAAATTAGAATTGTATACTTTCTATAAAAAAAGTTATGCGACTGAAAGTAAGCATCAGTTTTTGAAAATGATGTTAAGTAAACAAAAATAAGTTAATAAAAACCACATAAAATAATTCAAAAATTTTTATTTTTTATTTTTTTTAAATATAATTAGATTCTCAACACAAAAGGTCACAAATCACTAGTTTACTTCATCTTCAAATTCTTAATGGTTTAGCTTCTATAGGCGTATGAAAGTGAAGATCAGGTGAAAAATGTTGATTTCAATGTCAAGTTTGGCCAAAAATTGTAACCCATTATTGTGGGATCACCCCTTTTCAATTCAACAAAGATAAACTCTTTCATATCTCTAAGTTTAATAATCTCCCTTCTACCAACCTTTATTGCCTCCTTGATATCCATGATTCTATCAATCAACAGGTCATCACCATCATCCCCTTTTTGCATTGCCTCATCAAATCTACTATTCCATTTTTTCTTAAGTTTATCAAGAAGGAGGCCATCTTTCACAAGGATATCTTCATTAACAGGTATATCAATACTTTCTCCCAACTCCTAAACTTGCTCATGCAGATCCTTTATAGCCTGTTGCACCTCATTCCTATACTCATAAATGAATGAGAACTAGAACCTAATAATGTTGATGGTCTTTTCAATGAAGTTTGCATTATCTTCCTCAAGGATTGACTTTTCCAACAAATTTTATCTTGGTAGCTTATTGATTTCCTTCAATTTCCTTGCATGTTCCATATATTCCTCCTCTTGTTTCCCAAGAGTCTCAGCATGTGAAACCATTTCACTAACCAATTCCAATGCACCTTTATGAGCTTTATAACTTTCAACAAGCAAATCCTCCACTTCTTGATTTAACCTACCAATCCATATATCCATCATCCCTACTTTGTATCTCATTTCAACGAGGTTATCAACCTCTTTCTTACTTAACAAAATAGGTATCTTAGGGGAAGAAAATTGTGAAGAAATAGGAGAAGACACATCCTTTAGGAACTTATGCAGTTGATCCAACTGGAATTTAATTTCATCATTTCTTTGTTTGTCCTTCATCATCCTTGACCTAGTAGATGATGCTACAATATCAATAAGGCTCATTTGTTGGTTCCTTGTTGGTCTCCCCAAATTCATAGTGCCCAATTGATAATCACTCAATTAAATTTCTTGTTCATCTTTATGAACCATTTGAATATCACATTCAGCTACAATCTCCCCAACATTCGTTAGCTTAGTAGAATGAAGGATTCTAGCCCTTTTCTTGGGCTTCTCCTTTTGAATTTATTTTATCATATCATCCCAATTAAGAGGTTGGGGCTGTACTATCTTCTTTCTTTCCAATTTAAGCTTCAACCATGTTGGGGAAAAAGGAGGAGTTATCACTTATGTTGAAGAAGATGTGGCAAGAGAGAGGGGTTCCAAAGTGCTACCTTAGGTTTAGAATCAACCTCTTGTTGCTTCTCCTTTTCTGCCTTTTCTCTGGCCAACCTTTCAACTTCAACTTTCTCCATTATTTCTTATTCTTTCCTAGCCTCTTTCTCCTCTTCCAATCTCTTTTCTTTTCAAACTCCTTAACCTTTTGCCACATTTTGGCTATTTCTTGTTCAATTTTAGCTTTCTCTTCGTATTTCTTTTCCTTGAGTAGGAGATCCTCTTCTTCTTTATTTCTTTGAGCCTCCTCTACAAATTTGGCCTTAGCCTCAAGATCTTCCTTTTCTTTGTTCTAGATCATGAATCTTTTACAACAGATCCAACCTCTCCTTCTCAGCATTAGCCTTCCATTCTTTCTCTTTTTTTTTGCCGTAGGAGGTCCTCTTTCTCTTTTATGCTACCTTGCCAGCTCTTCTATCTTTGCTATAGCTTCTAATTCATGTTTCTTTGCAAGTATATCGGCTTTAGACTTGGCATCAACATCCCTTTTTGCTTCCCCAAACAGATTTTGTTGGTTCTCTGGAGTTAGGACATGCTTGGTTTCAACATATTTAGTCACAAGAGGCTCATTATTTGATTGTGTGGCCTCTGAATCAGTGTTTATGTCATGGACCTCAACCTCCTTTTGTTTATTGTTTTCAGCTTGTTCATTGAGACTGACTGTAGGTACTTCCTCAATATATTTCTCAAATAGAGAAGTTTGAGATGAAGATCCTTCCCTAGCTACTGAAGTGTCCACACCTTGTGATTCAGGGGTTTCTTGAGCAAGTACCTCTAGATAATCATCTCCCCCAGAGATAGGAGGATAATACTCCAATTGTTCCTTAGAAGTTGTTCTCCTCTTGGTTCTCTTATAACCCTTAGTAGCTCCTTCTTTCCTCTACTTTGAGGATTGATCTTTTGGTTCCTTTATCCTCATTACTACCCATTGGATACTCATATCCATTATTGTTCTAGAGATTTTCTTAATATCAATAAATTCTTCCTCATCCCAATTTATTGGGTCCAAAATTTTGGTGTCTATCTTCTCGGCCTCATACTCGAGGTCCAAAATTACACCATCATCTGATAGTGTATCAGGAATTTCCTCCTTTACCCCATATTCAATAATTTGTGGGATGGTTAGCCTTTCATAGCTTCTCCTTACATCATAGTCATCTTGAAAATATATCCATAAATCTTCCAACAGGTTGTAATGTTTATTAAAAATAATAGGATTTAGACCATTCATCTTATGCTCTAGATCAAAATGTTTCTAGGTTGTATACAATCCCAACTTTAAATAACTCAATTCTTCACACACTGCCTTTGCAGCCAAATTGTGAAGACAATAATACTCTCCCAACTTCATGGGAAATTTATGGCATCCAAGCTCGTGATTGTTAGCAAATTTTGTATTAACTCCTGTAGCTTGATATATGAATTCCATGAGAATAATCATATTATTGCAGCACCTTGGCAGTGGATGAGGATGTCCATCAAAACCTGTCAACCTAAAATAGGAGAACTTGGGGTATTGGATATACGAATGTCCACATTCAAAAATGAAGGCCATAGCCTCTCTACTCATCTTGAACCCAACATCTCTTGTCAACTGGTTAATGATGACATAAAGGATGCATCATTGACCCTTCTATTATGTAATTCTGATGTTTGTAAGGTCAACTGATAATAATTCTCCCATGCCTTCTTCTATCCAAGAGCTTCTCCCAATATGCCCACTGCATTCAACCTAGGAAAAATTTCCATCCTTGCGGCTGCATATATAACATAGGAGGTCATAAAGAAGTCCTTTTTTTGGCTCACCTTGAGAATCTAACTGTGCAAATTATCTGAAAAAATCATCCCCCAATCATATTGTTGCCTACCATCCAAAATGGTTTCAATGAATAGAAACATCCATTCCTTAAAGCATGTAGAGTCCTTTCCAAACACCCTAGAAAGTATCATGATCAAGTCATCAACATATTTTTTAAAGTATGCTCTTTTGGGCTGTTCAGGGACCTTAAGAAAAGACTTCTTATTAACTTTTAACCATTTCTTGTTCATAAGATATCTATTGGCCTCCTTATTCTTATTGAATAAATGAAATTCTTGTACTTTTTCAATTACTTGGGGTTCTTGGGGGTAGGTGAAGTGAACATGAATCTCATCATTTGCGGGGATAGATCAATGATCACATTCCCTTAGTGTTCCATGCATTTCCTTGACACTGGATTTTAAACCCCTGTTGCTATCAATATGAGCTCTGGTCACTGAATTGATAGGGGGAAGAGTGTGACATGTGCTAACCCAAATTGGGCTATTCTTTTAGTCCTTCCAATAACCTCTTCTAAGAAGGTATCTACAATTAGTTCCTCACAATTGAATGGCCCCAAATTAGTGTTTGTAATGTCAACCCATTCTGAATCTAACTTGCAAGTTGTAAGGGTTGCATCTTGGTGTTTATATATCAAGCTGTAAGATAATTTATCCACCTTTATCTTCTTTGGTTTTGGTCCCTTTGAGCTTTCAGAATATTGCCCTTATTTCTGTGAAAAATCTCCAAATGCTCCTGACATTGTTTACTCTTGCAAGACAACCCTAGATTAGATCAACAAGAGGACATGAAAATAAACATTAGAAGATTTACCTTTCATATTACCCTACCCTTCCCTAGGTATCCTTTCATACTTAGTGAGATTTGAAAATCATCAGAGGAAGAACCAAGAAGGGGTTAGAATTAGAAAGCTTCTAACATAGGTGAGATTGGGCTCAGGATCAACATCAGAATTGAGATCGGGATTGAAATGCAAATATAACTTGGAACCAATAAATAGTTCCAAGTCTTGCTTTCATTTTGGTTCTGCTTCAGCCAAAAGAAAAGGATTCAGAACAGAGTCAAAACCTCATTGGGAGAAGGCTTGGAATCGAACATGAACTCTTACTCACATACTAATGGATTGAGTTTGTCTATGGCTTCACTTCCACCACTTTATCATCAAACATGAAGAAAATTTAACCAAATGCCCATAATGACTTGTGACAAGATCATAGGAAGGTACAAGGAGACTTAGAATAAAGGAAATACTTCATTATTGACATAACTGAGGTAGGACCAATCTGGCTAGGGCACAATATTGTAAAGATATGGCACACAAACCCTCATTTGTGCAACCTGCCGACTCAAGAAACTAGGGAATCACAAACCCAGCATGAAAACCATTGAATCAACATGGGAATAAGATAAGACAAGTCTTTAAATGGATTTACAACCTTTTGAAACACTCAAGACCCACTCAAAGATGAAACCCTAAATGAAACTAGGGCACGACAATACAAATACCAACAAAACGGGAAAACAACAGTAGACTAACAAAAAAAAATGAGAAAAAATGAAAAGAAAATGGGAAACAGAAGAATTAGACAAACAGAGAATGAACAACGAACAAAAATAAAATAGAAACAAAAATAAAATGAAGAAAAACACATGCAAACAAAGATCGATGAGAAAAGTCTTGTGAATGAGCGAAAAAAATGGGGGAAGAAAATGGGAAAACAGAAAAATAGAATGGAAGAAAAACACCTACCTTGAAACGCAACCAAAAAGTGTTGAAAACTGACTAGAATCCACTCACGAGTGCTCACCTGTAATTGAAATCATGCTCCTCTTCAAGTTGGTTTAGCTCTAACTTGTTAGTAACACTTTGGATAATTTTAATGATCCAAATAACCTTGATTAAGAATTTAAATTCCATTTTGCATGTGTGAGGAGGCTATAATTAATGCAATTAATGTGATTGGTCAGGTGCAGAATCATAGAAAAAGTGAGTACATAACCACCTGGCACAGAGGTAGATGGGAGTGGAAGCAAATTCAAGGTGATAACAGGAACTTTGTCAAAGTTCCACATTTCATTTTGGATCCATCTCCGATCTCACGGAAAAAGAAAAGACAACAAAAGAAATAGGGGGCGGGATTGGATCCAAATCCTAATTTGGAGCTTTACAAAGTTCAAGGTTCAGATCCGTCTCTAGTTCTACTTCTACCAAAAGGAAAAGAAACACAAAGAGGAGAAAAACAACGTAAAACCCAAGGGAGAAAACAACAAAGAAATGAACAAGACAAGGAGCAGATCTGGATCTGAAATAAAAACTATACCAAGAACTTTGTCAAAGTTCTAAGTTGAGTTTCGTTTCGCATCTTGAACCCACAAAACAAAAAGAAAGAAAGACCTAGGAGGAAAAATAACAACTCCTAAGACCCAAACAAGAACACCAAAGAAAAACAAACAAAAGGGGAGTCTATTTTGATCAAAAACAAAATGGGGTGGTTATGCAAGGCATAATAATTACATTTCCAGAACTTCCAGGTACACATACCCTAACTTGTGGCATATTTTCATCATTTACATAATTCTAGCTTGCATTACTACGTTTTGTGAGTTGGATGCTTATTTGTCTTTTCCAAGATTTTTCTTGGTGGTGAACCCATCAAAGCTTAAAATAACTCTTCCTAGGCATTCCTTGTTGAGAATTGACTCACCTTTGAGGTTGATAGTCAATCCAATTAGGATTCATAGGAAATTATTCAATGACCTAAAGAGAATAAGTGAACACCCACGCACACTATATTTTCTTCAGTTCATGAAAAAAAGAAAATGTTACAACTCACTAAACCCTATCAATAAGGTGCTAAAAATATACTTGAAATGGCTACAATGGATGTGGTTCTTGACTCTTCCTTGAATGATGTTGATCTTGCTTGAAACACTTGCTTGAATCATAAACTCTACATCACAATTGTTAGCACAATAACAAACATGATATATGGAATCCTTGACATGATTATTGGCTCTTGAATGTTGCTCTAAAATGCTTGATAACCTACCCTTGAATGCCCTCAAATTCTCTTGTGAATTCTCTTGAATGTTAGGTATCACTTGATTGCTTGTTAGGATAAAATGATTGAAACAACCTTGAATTTATACTCAATTATGCAAGAATTCTTAAAATTGCAACACTACAAGCCAACATCAGATCTAGGAGAATAAAATCTCACTAGAAATTTGAATTAATTTTAATTTTGGGCCACACAGGACTCATTCACCGAAGGTGGTGAATAAGTCCCATCAGACATAATGTAAGGGACAAAAATCCAAAAGTGCTTAGAAATGTGTGAAAAATAGTTTAGGGACAAAAGATCTAGGTGGGATCCACTCACCCAAGGTGGAGAATGAGTCTAATATCCCTAAATCTAGGCCATATAAGAAAAAAATACATGAATTATGATTGGTTAATGTTTCGTGTTGGGATTATCCTCAAAAAGATGTAATAAATGAGGCTTGTGGATGCAAAAAAGGGCCAATTAAAGCATAAGAAAGCCCAATTATTAATGGAAAGCATACAGAAGTGTGAAAGTGTGTTACAACACTTTACAACACTCTAAATAAGGCAATATTAATGTCATTTTTTATTAAAAACGGGTTTATTAGGCTTAGCTATTTGATAAAACCTTAGAAAAGTGTGAAAGTGAGTTTCAACAGTTTACAACACTTGAAAAAGTACCATTAAAATCCATTAGTTTACAAGGGCCCAAGACCTAAATCAAATGTGTCAACCACATTACAACACTAAATCAAGGCAACATTAAGTCTAAATTCAGAAGGAGGGCCCAAACAAGTGTGAAAATGTCCCCAATGACATTTTTCAACACTACATGTTGTTGTGTTTTCACTTTCTATTATTTAATTTCATTCTAAATCATTATAAAAGATTAAGGTTGATGTGGATCTGAATGTTAGTGAGGTTTTTATGTTTTAATAAACAATGGATTCATCCCCTCTTAGTTGTCTTGTGCATTCAATAGTATGAACAACAAGTGAGTTCTAAATATGCTATCACTACCTCTAATGACCCTTAAAAAAGAGGTTTTGGAAGAAAAGATGAGACACAAACTCCTCATTGACCCACAAAAGAACACATTTAAAATAAATTTGAAGTACACTTTTAATATTGTCTTATATAAGTTACTTATTTTGAAAATGTAAAAAAATAAAAAAATTACACTTGAGCCAAAAAGACATCTCAAATATTTTTCGACCAAGAAAAAGCCTCAAAAATATTATTTTCCTCTTCAATTAGTTGATATCCACTAGAAAAAAAATAAGTAGGTGGCTTATTTCCATGTATTTACTTCATATGTATTATATTGTTTGTATTGATTATCATTCAAGTTTAAAAATTTGATTTTTATGCTAATGTCAATTCTTTATTGAAGCAAGTCTCTTTCCACAATCCTTCATGAATTCTTTAAAGCAATTACAAAATTTTGAGAGCGAAAAATTAGGTTTTCAAATTATATCAGTTGGATGTGAAGTCTATATATTTGATTTGTGAGTTGGAAGAAGAAGTTTACATTGAACAACCAGAAGGATTTTAGTTATCAGATAACCCTAGTATGGTTTTTAGATTAAAGAAGGAATTATATATATTGAAGCAAGATCCTAGAGCCTGGTATGCAAGATTGGATAGGTACTTGTTACAACAAGGATTCAATAAATGTACCACAGATAGAAATCTTTATTTTAGGGTGGAAAAAGATGAAATCTTGATTGTGGTTGTGTATGTTGATGACATAATCTTTGGAGGAAATGAAATTATTTGTAAGAGATTTGTAGAAAAAATGAAGAATGATTTTCAAATGTAAATTTTTTGGGAGATGAATATCTTTCTTGGAATACAAATCAATTAGATAAAAAAAGGTATATTCATTTCACAATCAAAATATGTCAGAGAAATACTGAAGAAGTTTGGAATGAAAGGCTCTAAATTGGTATGTATTCCTATAGTTACTGGTTGCAAGTTGAGCAAGAATGATGAATCTCCTATGGCTAGTTAGAGAAAGTATAGATCAATTATTGGAGTACTATTGCATCTAACTACTACCAGACAAAATAGTATGCATGCAATTTATCTTGTGGCTAGATTTCAAGAGGACCCGAGAGAATTACATGTGGTAGTAATGAAGAGAAAATTTAGATAATTGAAGGGCACTCTATGACATGGCTTGTGGTATCCAAAAGATACTAATTTCTCTTTGAGTTCTTATAAAGATGAAAATTGAGTAGGTTATGTGGATGACATTAAAAGTACAAGTGATGGTGAACTATTTCTTGGATATAGGTTGGTGTCTTGGCTAAGAAAAAAACAAAATTCAATGTCATTTTCTACTAGAGAAGCAGAATATATTGTTGTATCATCTTGTTGCACATAGGTGTTGTGGATGAATCATAATTTGAAGTATATCAGAGTGTTATATGATGAACCTATTTCTACTTTTTGTAATAATACAAGTGATATTAACATTTCAAAGAATTTTGTAATGGATTCAAGTACAAAATATATCTCAATCTTGTATTACTTTTTGAGAGAGAAGGTTGTAGAGAATGAGGTGAAGCTAGAGTATGTCCCTACAGAGGATAAAGTTGCATATATCTTCACAAAATATTTTCCTAAGGATAATTTTGAGTATCTTCGAGATAATTTAGGGGTTATTTCCCGTCATTTCAATTAGATGCATAAGGTTATGTATCAATCTAGTGAATTTCCAGATTCATTCCTTATTCTGGACTGATATTCATGGCTACCCATTAAGGGGAGTAGGTAGTGGCATTGTTGTGTTTATATTGCTTGCTAGCTGGTGAAGTATGTTGTGTACTCCTAAGGGGGAGTGTGCATAGAAGGGGAATGTGTAGGTGTGTAGAGAAGGTGTGAAGAAAATAGAGTACAATAGAAGAAAATTAAGCTAAAGAGCAGATACATCTATGATTGATGTCAAAGGAAAAGAGATTTAAATAAAAAAATATTATGAAGTAAGGGGGAGAAAAGGAGAAATTTTTGGAGAGGATAGATACTTTTTTAAGGGGGAGTAGTGTGTACTATTGTGTAGTATGTGTTTTTGATAAGTGCTATTTTTTTTTTGGTGGTTTTTCATCTCATATGTTGCCATCAATGAAAAAGGGGGATATTTTTGTAATTCTATTTAGTTTGTGTTCTCATTGATGTCAATAGGCCTATGTTATTGCATCAATGTCAATAGTAGAGATGCTTTAATTTATTGCATTATGTTGTCATTAGTACTCTCACTAGTGTTAGCCTATAGTTTTGCCTTGATAAGAATGTGTGTGGTTGATTTATTGTATTAGAGCTAGTTTGGTTATTATGCAGAAGTGTTGTAGATGATGAAATGGTGTTTGTGGTGCTTGGTTTGCAAGTGCTTTTGAGAAAATTTCAATAGAAGAGGAGAAAGTGTGGTAAAGAGTGTTTGGTGTAGTAGAGTAGTGTTTTGGTTCTTGCTCTACATTTTCTTGTATAGAGGATCAACTTATGTGGTTTCTATATGTTGATCAAAGATGTTCAGATGTGTTATATCCATATTTTCTTGTTCTAGATCATTGTGTAGTGAAATTTGTGTTCACCAGTGTGTGGATTGTGTTGTAGTGTTGTATGGGAGATATGGTATTTCTCCACATTTCTCATTGTTTTTATTTTTGGTCTTGTGGATCTAGAAGTGTTCTTATATTTCTCATATCTATCTCCAGTCTGAGTTGTTTGAATTTTAATTCTTTGCAAGGTTGAATTCATGTGCTACAGTTTGTGGAAGGTTAACTAGGTGTACAAGATGAATGTGTTCTTCAGGTGAAAGTTGTTGTGAAGGGATTTATTGGATTTTAGGGTGTTTATGGAATATTCTAGACTATTTTTAAGTGTTGTATTTGGTCCACAAGTCATCTTTGGATTTTGTAAAGCATGTATTCAAATGCTTAATGGTGTTAACACAAGTTTGGTCAACCTTGTGTGTTTACACTAATTATAGATTTTCTTTGGTGTTTGTGGAAGCATAGCATGACATGTATGAGTAGATTTAGGTCTGAGTTAAGCTATGATGTGGTCTTCCTTCATTCCTCTCCGCCGCGAGAATGTTTTTTTTTTATATAATTTGAATTTGAATGTTTGAGGTGCATATCCAACCTTGTAGATTATTTTCAAGGTTGAATCTATGGCATATATATTTTAAGTTGATGGATTATGTAGGTGTTTAGTGTGTGCGATGTGAATTATATGTAGAGTGAGAAAGTGTGAAGTGTAGTATGAGCCTTAATGACTAAGACTACTAAAAGTAGTGACAAGAAGGTGTCTACATTCTTCAAAGAGTGTGTATGTACTAGTGGTGCAATGGTTTAACTTTTCTATTTCTCTAAGATGGATTTATCATTATAAAAAGATTATTTCTTCATTTCTATAGTCTAGCAATGAGCCATTGGTAGTGAGCCCACTAGTAGTGAGCCTATCATATTCAGTGTTGTAATTACTCTATATTGTGAGCTAATCCTCGCTATGGTTTTTTCCTTCTTTGGTTTTCCATGTAAATATGGTGTTCTACTATGTATTGTGTTTTTGTGTTTGATTTTTTGTTATTTACTTTCATGCTAAATAATTATAAAATATTAAGGTTAAATGTGGATCTAAATGTTAGTTAGGGTTTGATGTTTTAATGAGCAACTAATTCACCCCTCTCTCAATTGTCTTGTGCATTCAATAGTATGCACAACAAGTGAGTTTGAAATATGCTATAACTACCTCTAATGACCCTTAAAAAGGAGGCACTAGAAAAAAATATGTGACACACATTCTTGATTGACCCCCCAAAGAGCACATTTAGAAGGGCTTTGAAATCCACTTTTAATATTGTCTTATATAAGTCACTTATTTTGAAAATGTAAAAATATAAAGAAATTACACTTGAGCCAACAAAACTTATCTCAAATATTTTTTGACCAAGAATAATCCTCAAAAATATTATTTTATTTAATTAGATGATATTATTTCCATTTATCTACTTCAGATGGATTATATTGTTTGTATTGAATATTGTTCAAGTTTAAAAATTTATTGTTTATGCTAATCTCTATGACTTTTTTTAATTTGGTAGTGTAGATAAATCTTAGTATATAAATTCTTTATTGAAGCTAGTCTTTTTCCATGATCCTTCATGAATTATTTCAAGAAATCACAATTTTTTTAGAGGGACACATTAGGCTTTCAAGAAAACATCAATTCAAACTGCAAATAAACTAAGGTTTGTAATAACATAAAATATTTTCATTTTAGTTTCAAATAACAAGTAAAATCCTAATTGTAATCATAATTTGGAAATATATTAAATTTTATTGTAAGAAACAAGGTTAAGAAGATAAAAAGGTAAATTTGTTTTATAATAAAATCAACTCTAACCCTCAAAAGAAAAGAAAACTCCGAATAGTCATCCTTTCTTGATTAATTTATTTCAATCAATGAAGAATTATTTTACTATAGATGTTGAAGAAACTAATAAAAAGGAGAAGTGATGTATAAAACCACCATATTTTTCCCTCGAGTTGTAGACTGGTTGGTTGATCCATTGGAAGACACAGACCATTGACATAGGTTTAAACCTGGACTAACCCAATCGTGCATGTTGTGGGGCAGGCATTGGGCTTTGCATGACCCAGAGGGGATTAGTCTCTCCTGGTAAATTTTTTTAAGAGAATCCTAATTGATCACATAGATACCCCTTTGAGATATCCAAAAAAGCCACCATATTCCACTTGCAAGTGTTTTGCATAATTTGGTAAATTCCTTAACTATTATGATTTATCTATAATAAAATTAGAGGATTACTCAATCTTAATTGAATTATAGAATTTTACTCAAAATATCAAAGCTATCTACTTTGTTGAGTTGAAAAAACTTATAAATTATAAAAATAACAAGTAAAAAGATAAAATTTCCTTAAGAAATTAAGCATCCAAACTCTAGATAGTTATGTATATTAGGTACTTAAAGTAATTAATTATAAAATGGACTCCTTATAGCATAAAAAAATAGTCAAAACTATTTTTTTTAATTTTTAATCAAGTGCAACTATTGAAATATCTAAAGGTATATTGTAGAAAGTGGTTTCCTTCATTATGATGGCATCCTTGACCCTATTTACTTTTATCCAAAACAAGGTACCATAAGTACCAAAAAATATGATGATTATTATCCTTTTGGATGTATATGCAAGTTTCATATCTTTCATATAAGGTGTAGAAAAACTCAAAAGGTGACATTCAACTTGGGTAACATGATATAAATATACATGTCTTTTAGGTTCATTTAGCATGTGGGATCCCAACTTGGAACATGGGGAACTATTATCTCATTGGTTAATATATTTTACCAAGTCCCTTGCTCATGTGTACAATCCCTCATCAATAGTTTCCTCATTAGAAATAGCAAATGTATGTTGTCAAATATTTAGGTGATACAATTTATAATAGTGTTCATGTGAAAATATGGAATATGTGCATGAAGAAAATGATTCCAAGATCCAAATTGGATATAATTATTTTTGATATAGTTACATCAAGAAATATTGAAGTGATATTTATTTCATCAAGACATAATATTGCACTTTTTTAAACCTTTGTATCTTGATTCAACAACATTGTAACACAATCCCATGGTAATTTTTCCACACTAGATAATATTTCTCTTCTTCTTGAATGTACATCTCAATCACTAGATTATCTAGACCATCATGGTGCACCATCCTTGAATATTTTGTATAGTCAATTGTAGACTATCTTGGACTCATGAAACCCTTGTAGTATAGAATTTGAAAAAGTTAAGAAGATTTTATTTTGTCACATGTGTAAGGAAGCTAAGGTAGCGAAACAACTTCCTTTACTAATCTTGAAGGAAGATAATGAAAAAAATTGTAGATCTTTACAACAGTTATAGAAACATAAACATAAATATCATGTATACCACAACACAATGATTTACATGGAGAAAACCCTTTTGGGAGAGAAAATCCCACACTCTAAAATCTGCCCAATATATTATTCAAAAATCATGAAGATTGCAATATAATTGCAAAACAAGATTCTCATAGGAGTATCACCAACTAGAGATCCAAAATAAACACAAATATTATTAGACTCTCAAAATACATCTCAATTCATAGTCGTAATATAATTCCCTTCTGAAATAGGGTTACCTACTAGGGCAAGACAAGCCAACAAAATGTCTACAATAAGATCTAAGTGTCACAAGTATGAGTAGTTGGTGTTGTCATTAATGTCAAGAAGAATTCATTGTCATTGGTGTCAACTGTATGAGATGAGAGGAAACTACTGTTGATGGAGATTGTTGAGAATGCGTAGTTTGTGTTTTCTATGTTTTGATTAGCTGTATTATGTTGTCATTAGTAATGTTACTAGTGTCAACCTCTAGTGTTTTTCTAATAATCTTTTTTGATATATGGTTTAGTTGCTATTCATTTAGTTGTGTTGAGGAAGTGCTAAAGATAATGAGGATGCATCTTAGATGCTTAGTTTCCAAGTGCCTTTGAGAAAATTTCATAAAAAGAGGAAATAGTGTGTTGCAATGGTGTTGTGTGTTGTAGTGATGTGTTTTGGTTTTCCTCCATAGTTCTTCTAGGTTGAAGATCTATTTGTGTGTTTCAAATATGGTGGTGAGATATGTTCAAAGGTGTTATATCTAAGATTTGGTGTGTTGGATCACTATGTAGAATAATTTATGCTCATCGATATGTGAACTACATATTATAGAGGTGTTTGGGAGATATTTTTTTCTCTATATTTCTCTGCACTTATCTTTCAGGTCTTACAGATCTAAAGGAATGTTGATAGTGTTAGTAACTTTCTTTAGTTGAAGTGGTTTGAGGTTTTGTGCTTTGGAATTCAGTTTCTTGTGTTACAATGTATGACATGGTTGTCTAAGTGTACCAGATGTGTACATTCTTTAGATGAAAGTAGTTTCCAAGGATTTTGATGGATTTAAAGGTGTTTGTATAATATTATAGATTTTTTTTAGGTGACATTTGGTGTTTGTGAGTATTTGTTGGATCAAAGGAAGCATGAACTTATAAGTTTAATGGTGTTTACATGAGTAAAAATTGACCTTGATGTTTACACGACTTGTGAAGGTGATTTTTTGGTTTTCGAAGCATGGTGTGGCATGTGAGGATGGATTTAGGTCATAAGGATTTTTTTGGTCCACCCTCATTCATTTCCAGTGCAGGGATATTTTGGTGCCGAACAAATTTTAATTTTCACATTTGAGGTGCATAGCCGAACTTGGAGAATTTTTCAAGGTTGAAGATGGTATAAGTATGAGTTGATTTATTGAGGGATGAGTTAATAGAAGAGGTATAAAATTATGATGCAAATTGCAAAGCTATAGAGTGTGAAATTAAGAAGTGCATTGTGAGCTTTCATGTGTTAGATTAGTGGATGTAGTGAGTAGATGGCGTGTACAATTCTTCAATCAAGATGTGAAGATGTTGGTGAAATTGTGGTGGATTCTCTATTGAATTGAGATGATTTTATCTATGTAACAATTATTTTCTATCTTATTTTCTATTATGGCAATGAACCTTTGGAAATGAGCCTTTCTCACTTTGGGTAGTGAGTCGTCTGGTAGTGATCCTTTGTAATTTTTGTTTTTATTACCTATAATGTGATCTAATCCTCACATGGTTTTTACCATCTTTGGTTTTCCATGTAAATTTGGTGTTCCCTTGTGAATGGTGGTGTTGTGTTTTAGTTTTTTCTATCTAATTTTCATGCTAACTCATCATAACATATTAAGGGTTTATTGAATGAATGTGGATGTGAATGTTAATGAGGGTTTTTAAGTTTTAAGGTACAACTGATTCCCCCCTCTTATTTGTATTGTGTATTCAAAAATTGGTATCAAACAAAGGTTCCTTGTGAAAGGAAAGTAGAGTGTAGAATATTCCTTCCTAATATTAATCTTTAGGAGAGAGATACCAAAAATATTTAAAAAATTGAAATTACAATTCATCTAAGATGCACATACATGAATACATAATAGAAAATAAAGAATGAATACCAAATATTACATGGAAAAACCCTTTCGAGAAAAAACCCACACACCAAAGAAGAGATCTTTCTATTATAGTAAAATGTAAATTGCTTACAAGTATAGAGTTGTTCTCTTTAAGGTGTTAATTCACAAAATGAATCAGGAGAAAATTCAAGTACATTCACTCTGATCAACTCTTCACACTATTATAATGCACTATGGAATTAGAACATACATCTCAATAATTATAGGAAACCATTGTTCCAACTTCCATAATAGACAAATGGTCACAAATGATGTAACCATCATTACCTTCTACCTTGTCGAAGTCAAATTGGAACATCGAAGAGACTTCAAACCTTGACTCTTTGAAATATCACTACCACCCCGATACATCTATCATTCCATCCCATTGGGATGTCGAAGGGACGATGTAGAACCTCCCACCAACATAAGGAGGTCTCAATGACGAACCCTAAAACCTTAAATGAGTGGTCCCCACTGCCTACATTTCATCACCATCACCAGTGTTCACCTTTATTAAAACTCTATGGGCTTCACTTTATCAGCATATCGAAGAGACCATCACCAACATCCCAAAAAAATCAACCATTACCTTTGAGGAAGTGATCCTTCCTTACATTGTGATGTTGAATGGATTTCCAAGTGACTCTCTCCTACATAGACCTATCACTCTAAAAAAACACTTCTTACAGTTCATCAGTATATCAAAGAGACTGCTCATTTAGTCTCCCTGATGTTCACTTGTCTCATCAATGAAGCTTTACTACCAATGCAAACTCAAAACATACCTATCAATAAGCTAAGCACTTATCAAGATGTCAAAGAGACTCATCTCTAAGTCCTATCGACATGTGAATATCAATTCGATGAAGCACTTAATTCCAAATCGTAGAGATCTTATTGAGACATTAAGGAGACTAACAACTTCATCCTATCAAAACTCAACTGTTACCCTGATGAACTTGAATCTAATGCCTTCTACGCCAACAATTTTGAGACACCCTTTCTCAACATTCTCCCACTTGATGAAGAAATTATTGATTCATTCCAATGCTTGAAGTCACTAAATATTTAAGGCCCCAAGGCCCATCAAACCAGTGCACCATTTAAACTTATCTATGCTCACAGGCTTCATCAATGCATCAACGACATTCACCAGAGTATCAACTTTTTTAGACTAACTTTTCCATCCTCCACCATATCACAATCAAAGTGGTGCTACATGTCAATATGTTTCATCCTGGCATGGAAGGTTGGAATTTTCACCAAGCAAATAGCACTCTAACTATCACAAAAAAAGAACAATCTTCCCTACATCAAAACCAACATTAGAACAAAATCTTCTAATAAAAATGGCTTCCTTTCAAGCATGAGTTGCTACCATGTACTTATCCTCAATAGTGGATAAAGTGACTATATCCTACCACTTTCTCATCCAACTAACTACACCACCAAACAACATGAATACATATCCACTTGTGGATCTTTTTCTATCAATGCACCCTACACAATTAGAATCAACATATGCATGAAAGCTAACTAAACTCTAAGATCTAGTAGAGTAACCATGATAACATAAGGCATAATTAGAAGTACCCTTCAAATACTTGAAAACTCTCTTCACAACATCTCAATGTGGACTTCTTGGATTAGCCATAAACTAACTAAGCACTCCCACTACACTAGAAATTTCTAGCCTGGATAGACCATTGCATATATTAAACTACTAACTACACTTAAATAAGGCACCCTGGTCATGTCCTCCATCTTAGTAGGAGATTTTGGACAATCTACAATAGAAATTTTCATTCCCTACAACACTAGAACAACTAACTACTTGCAATCCACCATATTAAACCTCTCTAGGATAGAATTTCTATACTTTCTCTAGTTGAGCCAAGTTTTCTATTTCCCCTATCCCTTCTGATTTCCATCCCTAGAATATACCTAGCTAAACCTAGATCTTTCATTTCAAACTATGTTGACAATTGAGACTTCAATTTAGAAATCATACACTTACTATTCCCAATGAACAGGTCATCCACCTACAAGGAAATAATAACAAGGTGACCATTTTTAGTATTAAATTAAACACAATGATCATACTTTGATCTCACAAACCCTAAAGACAACACATAAGTATCAAAATTTTGGTACCACATTCTAGGTAACTTCTTCAAACCATACATATATTTCTTTAATTTACAAACCATGATTTTCTTACCTTTTTCAATGAAGTGCTCTAGTTGGGACATGTAAATTTGTTCCTTCAAATAACCATGAAGAAACATTGTCTTCACATCCATCTACTCGATATCTAAGTCATATGCATCTGAAATTAACAACAGAGACCTAATAGACATTAGCTTAGCTACAAGAGAAAATATTTCTCCATAATCAATCACCTCAACTTTGGAATATCCTTTCGTGACCAACCTTTCTTTATTCTTCTCAATATTTCTATCTAGACCTATCTTCTTCTTGAACACCCATTTACATCCAACATGCTTTTATCCTTCATGCAAAGGTACCAGATCTCGCATTTCATTCTTCTTCTATGTCATTTCTCCATTCATGGCTTCCAACCAGGAATCTGAATTAGACATACCCATAGCCTCTCTAACAGTCCTAGGCTCATCAATGTTAGCAATAAAATTATAGGCACAACTAGAATCTAACATAGAATATCCAAACCTTTTGGGATACTGCTTCCCATGTGTAGACCTCCTCACAAGCTTCGGTTGAGGTTCTTCATCTTGTTCATAACTTTTAGAGTTGCTTGACCTCTCTTCATTAACAAGTCCACCAGGAGTATGTAGTTCATCCTTATCTAGAGTAATAGTAAATTCAACTACCTCCTTGTTAGGGTTTAGATGGATTGGAGCAATAAATATTAACAATTATATGTAGATTAAATAACCTAGAAATAAAAATGAAGAATAACACAAAAGAGATCAACACATAAATTTAATGTGGTTCACCCAATATGGGCTACATCCATAGAAATGCATCCACTCAATGATTTTATTATCCAGTGCAAAATAGATTACAATATCATGAATACACATCACAACTTACATCCCAACTGCTTATAACAAGCTTTTTGGAACCTTCTAGACTTAGGGTTTTACAAGGTCATTTTTCATTTGGCGTGTTAACAGGAAAACCTTGATGTGTGAGTGGGAAAAACCTTGACGTGTCAATGAGAAAAAATTGACATGTCAATAGGAAAAAAACCTTGACATGTTAGTGGGAAAACCTTGAAATGTTAGTAGTGTATAGTATTTTCATGATTAGTCACCACATACCAACAATCTCCTACTTGGAGACTAATCAAGCTCCACATCAAACAATATCCCACTTGGAGATAGATCTTGGATGACATAGCTGCACTTGTAGCTCCCATTGGATTATAAGTCTGGTTGGTTTCTTATGTCTACCATTATCATTTGTGAAGGCCAACAAAAATTTATGAGGAAATCAATTTCTCCCATGTAACTGCCTTTGTCAACATATCTGTACGATTCTCACTTGTGCGAATTTTCTCATGCTTCAATTGTCCATCCTCCAAAACTGACTCGATGAAGTGGTATCTAAGCTATATGTGGTTAGTTTTTGAATGCAAATCTGAATGTTTAGCAAGATAAATGGCACTCTGACTATTAGTGTACAAAGGGATATCTTCTTTTCATTGTCCCAATTCCTCCTAAAAATGTTGTAACCAAATCATATCTTTGCTATCTTCCATAGCAACAACATACTCAACTTCAATAGTTGAAAGCACAACAACCTTTTGTAATCTTGAAATCCAACTTATTGTAGTACCTCCTATAGTAAAAACATACCCTATAGTACTCTTCCTACTATCAATATCACCCGCTAGATTAGAGTCAACATATCCTTTAAGAGTAGAATTTTTTCCTCCAAAACATAGTTTCTTTGAAGTAGTACCTCTCAAATATCAAAGAACCCATTTTCTCATATTCCAATGTTCCATTCTTAGATTGCTCATATACTTTCTCACAACTCCCACTACATGTGCAATATCCAACGTTTTTCATACCATTGCATACATCAAGCTACCAAATGCTAATGCATATGGATCTTAAATATTTTGTCTGCCTCCTCTTGTGTCTTTGGACACATCTCCTTAGTCAACTTAAAATGACTAGGAAAAGGTGTACTACTTGCTTTTGCATTCTGCATGTTAAAAAATTTCAACAGCTTCTCTACATACTCACTTTGAGAAAAAAATAATTTTTTAGTTGTCCTATCCCGTGTTATCCTCATACCAAGGATTTGTTTTGTTGCACCTAGATCCTTCATAGTAAATGAATTTTCTAATTTTTTTCTTAAGTTCATTAATATGTTGCATGATAGACCCAACAATAAGCATGTCATCAACATAAAGCGATAGGATAATATATCTTCTATAAACATGGAAAATGTACAAGTTTGGTTTGGCACACTTGATCCTGATTACTAATGATATTTCCTCCTAAATCATACTCCCAACATTTCATCATATTCTATCTCTTAATTTAATAAATCATTGTTCATTTGATTAAGTCTTTCTCCTCCATTGATTAAATTAATCAATTTAATTTAATTAACCTTATGTTTCTGCTTAATAAAAAAAATCACTTTATTTGATTAAAGTCTCTAAAGTCCTCTCATTAAATTAAATAAATTAAACCTTATTTGATTTAATCTAACATTATCCCATTTATTTAAATAAATCAAATCATTTATTTAATTAAACATTTCCTCTCAATTTTGATTTAAATCAATTCATCAATTTAAGTCAAACTTGTCAAATCATCTAATCCCTCATTAAATTAATCAAATTCTTGATTAATTTAATCCCTATCACTAAAATCTTCTAGAGAATGCAAGTTGCACATGAAAATAGATTTAATTCATTTATTAAATCCGTATTTTCCTTCACATGGCATCAAAAGGGAATATTCCCTCAAATTTGAATTCAAAAAGTCCAAAAGGACTTGTACATCAAAAAGGCATTCACTCCTCTTACATGTCTTTGTGCATTGAGCCAAGTGGCATTTATTTCATTCTTTTTTCCCTCTCACATGTCATTTCTTCAAATTCAAATTCCACCTAATTGCATTTATTGGCACTTTGGCCAAAATGTGCACAACCATCAACCATTCACATGGTGACAAGTGGAATTCAACCATTGGGTGAAAGTTACTCCTACATTGCTCAAATCTTGTCATTTCTTCCAAATTTAAATCTATAAATTGGAGGCTTCTCTCCTCATTCTTCATCCACAATTTCATGTAAATTTACTCTCTTGACATTGAGAGCTAATTTTGTGCACTTCATTCAATCATTCACATATTTCACCATTTTCATAGCTAGGTTATGCTCAAATATCATCATGGAGAGTTGATCAATCTACAACTTCACATTGCAACTTAGGAGTTGGGAAAGAGCCAATTTCAACATTCAGTTGGCACCAATTCCCCCATGGGATCATAAATTTATTTGCTTAATTAGATTTATATGCATCTCCACATTTTGTTCTTCATTTTCCTAGTTTAAGTTTTAATAGATGGATTTCATGGGGAATCCTTCATTGTTGTTTGCATTTGATCTAACATGCTAATTTGTTTGTTGTTCTTGTGTAATTGTAGGTTTAGGGGTTCACATCTAGCTTCACAAATCTAGGCAATCCGAGCATCACATCGAATCCTCTATTTTTTCCTGCAACATCACAACAACAAGTGGCAACCATTCAAGCCACCACAAACAATATATTAGTTAGTACTCAAATCTCTCAAAAAATACCTTCTCAATGACCAAGCATCTCAACCACACCTCCAACAACCCAAATCTTGACCACTAACACAACCGTTTTGCCTATCACCACAATCACCATCATTACCAATCCCACCAAAATACAATAGGACGAATTCATTCGTCGCCCTAATCCAAACCGTCCAGAAAGTCAATCACCAATGGGTACTTAAACAAAACCAACAAGATGCACAATAGGCTGCTCAGCAAGCACACACAAAACTAGCTGCCCAACAAATTGCACAAGCCGCACAAGCTATGCAAGTGGCTCAAGCAGCCCAACAAGAACAAGCTCAAAATAAAGCCCAATACTAGGCTCAATAAGCACAAGCACAATACCGAGTGCAACTACAAGAAATTCATCAGCAAGCATACCAATAAACCCTGCAAGACTTTCAAGCACAACAACAAGCCAAATAACAAGCTTTATTGGCGCAACAACAACTTGACCAACAAAAATATTTATTCGCACAACAGTTGCTCGACCAACAACAAGCTTTATTGGTGCAACAACAACTCGACCAAAAACAAGATTTTTTGGCACAATAACAACTAGACCAACAACAGGCTTTATGGGAACAACAACAAATGGACTAACAACAAGCTTTATTGGAACAGCAGTAGCAAGATCAACAACATGTGTTGTTGATGTAAATGCAGACATACTAGCAAGCCTTAAAAGCATAGCAGAGCTTGCAAAAAACTCCCACCAATACCCCTCCCACCAATAAAACACCCCAAACAACTCAAAACACATTCATCCCACCACCTGATCCACATAACGATGTCGCAACGTAGATCAGACTGCTCTCACAACAAGTGTTGAACCTCAAGGTGGGAAAAACAACTAGAACACTAGGAAACTTGTGCCCTTATCCATTTGATAGAAGTTTCACAATGGTACCATTCCCAAATGGATTGGAGATCCCCAAATTCGACAAGTATAATGGAACAGGTAATCATAAAAACCACGTTAGGGAATTTCAGGTGCATTACATGGAGGTTACATATGATGACACATATCTAATGTGACTCTTCCCTTGAAGTCTGACTGGTCCAACCATGGAATGGTTTTCCCATCTACCCATAGGTATTAAAACATTCGAGGATATTGAGGAAACATTCCTTAAAAAATATGCTTTCAACATGGGTACAGACGTTAGTTTGGAAGAACTATCAATGCTCAACCAAAGAAAAGGAGAGCTATTCACATCCTTCTTGCAAAGATGGCGATCTGAGGCCAATCAGAGCAAGTGGACCATGCTAGAAGAACAAAAAGTTTGCACAATCATATCTAATCTAGATGAAAACTTGGCGTTCTACTTAAAAATGCAATGCATTACATCATACGATCAATTGATCCCAAAGGTGCTCAACATCAAAAGAGCCCTTACTGCATGAGGAGGCACCTCAACATTTACTCCACCATAGGATAACCGCCCATCCAACAATTATAATGATAAACCTCGAACGTGGTCGAGGAACAAAAACATCACAAATGACAACGTGGTAGATGCTAAAGTGATCATAAATGCTCCCAAACCAAACATCGAAACTCATCACCAACCACAAAATCATATTCGTAATAATGTGCAAACTAATGCGATAGTAGTACAACAACAACCACTTCCCACCAACCAAATCAATAAGTTGGGAAATCAAGGAGGACCACATCCCTGAGGAAAATACCCTCCCAAGTCAAAGTTCACAGCTCTTGGGGAATCCATTGAGTCCATAACAAAGAATTTGGTCAAGGAAAACCTAATCAAAGTCTCCAACTCCAAGCAATACGTGAAACCCATGACCAAACTGCCATGGTATAATGAAAACCTCCTTTGTGACTTTCACAAGATCAAGGGACATACCACCACAAATTGCATGATGCTAAAGAATATCATCCAAGACCTCATCGAGGACAAGATCATCAAGGTTGAGCAACCAACTAGTAACCAAGATCTGAAAATATACAAAAATCTAATGCCAAACCATAGTCAAGAAAATGGCCAGGGGAACAACAAAGGAAAGAAAATATATGCTAGTGCTAATCTATTATATGAATAAATAGTGGCATGTGTCTATGAAATGGTCAAGGTCATGAACGTCAAAGGAGCCAGCATTGACTGTGGAGTCACCACATGTGGTGGCAAGGTCACCATTGTAGGGGCACCATCTAAGACCCCCACTTCAAATACAAAAGACGTTCCCTATGACTACAATGTCATCGACTAGTTGAAGAGAACCCCTACACAGATCTCCATCATGGAGTTAAAAATATCCACTGTAAATAGGAAAATTCTTGATGAAGCATTAGCAGCATCCACCATCTCCGCCACCCTTGACACAAATCAGTTTCAAGCTATGGTTGGTAACATCATTACCCTGAATCTGCTAACATTCTCTGATCAAGACTTCCCCCTACAACCATCTCATAACCGCGCACTTCACCTTCAAGTACTGGTCCACAAAAAGAAAGTTAAAAGGGTCCTAGTGGATGGAGGTACAAGCCTTAATATTTGCTCTCTAAAACTTATAAAGAACTTGGGATTCACCGAGGATTCCATTAACAAGAACAAGAGCATCACAATAAGGGCATATGATGATCAAGAAAGAGTGTCTCAGGGCACTATTAAAATCCCCATCCAAGTGGGACCAGCAACCATGGAGACTACTTGTTAGGTTCTCGACCTCGACTTACCATATAACATCCTCCTAGGACACCCATGGATCCACGAAATGAAATCAATAGCCTTGACATATCACCAATGCATCAAGTTCTTGCACAAAAATGAGGAGGTCACTATATATGGGGATCCCGAACCATTCGCCTACTGCAAAAACATGGAAGTGAAGTTTTACAAAATCCCCCAAGGGCTGAAAAATGATGAAGGCCCATCCACTCCATACATTGACCCATCTAACCTTGCCTCCACTTCTACGATAGAGACACCCGCCATCCCTAACATATCGGACATCAAAAAAATGATATGGGATAATGGATGCAGAGACTATAGAATGAAAAAGAGTGCATTTGTTGTAGGAGAGTTACCACAATCTCCTAGGTCTCATGGGCAACCTCGATCAACCAAAACACCCATCCACACCCTTAGGGAAGACCCCTCTAGATTCCACCATTAGGGAGACCTAAGTGGGGAAAATGTTGATGAGGAAGATATTTCAAACACAATATACAATGATATAGAACCCACACCCACATTACCTATGGATGAAGCCAACAGAGGGCTACAGATAATGCTCGGCATGGGCTACAATAGAAACCAAAGCCTTGGAAGGAATAGTGATGGATGCCTAGATCACATCATTGCAGAAATAAGAATGAGGAACCTTGGCCTTGGATGTACTCCCACAAGTATAATTGTACGTGGCATAGGTACTCCTAGTAGGGTAGTTAGGTCCTCCCCTCAAGGATCGGTAAGCACCCTTAGACCACCTGTATGCATAGGTATCTTGCTTGACAACTTCACCTTTGACGTAACTGATGTTTGCACGAGCAGTGATGAGGATGATACCATAACAGGCCTTCCCATGCTCTTTGAGGACTCCTCCTTACTAATTATTAGTGCCTCACCCATGGAGTCAAACCAACAAACCCACAAAATCACCTTAGTATACCCTCAACTCATCGATCACGACCAATGAGGACTGCCAATTCTAGACTCATTTGAAAACGATGAGGCTCTCTTAGAATTCATGGGACTAAGGGATACGGTTCTGTGTGGAGATCACAAGGTAGGTTTCAACATCATTTTGGACACCCTTGCATATTATGGGGAGATGATTGAGTCGTTTAGTCACAAAAGAAAAAGAATGAGAATAAGCTCAAGAGTTATTGAGTGAAAACCACACGGTGGCACTCTCTAACCATAAAATAGTAAAAATAAAGGATGCATCCAATGGTGAAAACCTCTCTGAGGTGTCAGAGGATGAAGGATTCAATATCCCCCCTACTGCACTACATCAAGAAAAATTAGTAGTCCTGGCATAGCAGTGTAATCCTATTAACTTGGGAATAGAGATGGCATCGCAAATCACTTTCTATGTTGAGTCTCTCCTGATGGAGGAGCAAATGCTAGCAACATTTCTGAAAGAAAGAAAGGTAAAATTTGCATGGACCTATGTTGACATGCCAGGTGTGGATCCAGAAGTGGTGGTTCATCATTTAGTTGTTTACCCCAAAGTGAAGCCGGTTAGACAAAAGTTAAGAAAAATGCATCCCCAAATAGCCTTGCTAGTCAAGATAGAGTTATAGAAGCTCCTGGATGTTGGATTCATACGCCAAATTGACTATCCAGAATGCGTATCCAACCCTATACCAGTCTCAAAACCAAATGGGGGCATCTGCATCTACACAAACTTCAAAGATCTTAGCAAAGCATGTCCTAAGGATGAATTTCCACTACCCAACATTGATATGATAGTGGACATGATGGCCAAACATGAGATGCTATCCCTAATGGATGGCTTCTCAAGGTATAACCAGATAATGATCACAAAAGAAGACTAGCATAAGACAACACTCACATGTCCTTGGGGCACTTACTACTAGAATATGATGCCATTTGGGCTAAAGAACATAGGGGCTACATATTAGAGGGCCATGACACTAATCTTCCATGACATGATACACAAAACCATCAAAGATTATGTGGATGACATATTGGAAAAATCAAAGAAAAGAAAGAACCACATAGCAGCCCTAAGTGACATATTTAACAAACTGGAGACGTATAAAGTCAAGCTCAACCCCAAGAAATTTTTCTTTGGGGTACAATCAAAGAAGCTCCTAGGATACATAGTGTCAATGAGGGGGATAGAGGTGGATCTTGCAAAGGTTAAGGAAATCCTTGATATGGAAGCACCAAGAACACTAAAATAACTCAAAGGATTACAAGGAAGACTCCAATCCATCTGGAGGTTCATAGCATAGTTGATAGACAAACAGATTGCCTATTCACATCTACTCCACAAGGGAGTAGCATACAAGTGGGATGGAAAATGTGATCAGGCATTTAGCAAAATCAAAGAATATCTACTCACACCACTCGTATTGATGCCACCCATTGCAGGAAAATCATTAATCTTATACATCTCAGCAACAACAGTAGCTCTAGGTGCACTTTTGGCTCAGCACAATGAGAACATAACAAAAATAGATATCTATTACATCAACAAGACAATGGTTGGCCATGAGTTAAACTACATATTCATTGAGAAAGCTTGCCTGGGAGTAGTGTTCACTTCCAAAAAAATTTGACACTACATGTTGGCACATAAAATCAAGCTCATCGCCAAGATAGATCCCTTAAAATATCTACTATCAAAAGCTATGCTCAAAGAAATGATGGCTAAGTGGGTCATGATACTATCAGAGTATGACATTGAGTATGTGTAGTGAAAGGAAATCAAAGGATAGGTTATTTTGAACCAGCTGGCAAAAGCTCCCATCTACACAGAGAACCCGCTCATATCAAAATTTCTAGATGAGTCCATCTTTAATCTCAGCATAGCTGATCACTAGAAATTATACTTCGATGGTTCCCACACACAACATGGATCAGAATCCGAGGTCTTCTTTATCACCCCATAGGGCTATTGCATACCAAGGTCTTACAAGTTGGCATTCCCCTATATAAATAACATTGTAGAGTATGAGGCTTTAACCATAGGTCTCAAAATTGTGGCACAGTGGTGAATCATGGCATTAAAGGTCTATGGAGATTCATAGCTTATCAATAACCAAGTCAACGGTCAATACCAAAATAAGGATGATAATCTCACACCATACAAGAAGGTAGTAGAAATCCTCAAAGAATCTTTTATTGATATCACTTTTGAGAAAATACTGAGGGCAAACAATAGGGCGGCGGATGCAATGGCAATGATTGTATCCTTGCTAGATATCCCTTGCAACGTCTCGAAACACAAATTCCTGGTAGAGCAGCTTCTCGTACCTAATTTTGAGGTACCAGAGTTAGAATATGTGTGTGAAATCATTGGTCTCGGTGATCTTTGGTATCATGAAATTTACACCTACCTAAGATTAGGAGTCCTCCTAGCCGATATCACCCCGAACCTCAAATGAATCTTTTTCAAAAGGTCCTTACATTTGGTCATCCTAGGGGAAACCCTCTTTCATAGAAGCATTGATGGAACCTTGTTACATTGCTTAAAACCTGAAGAAGCCCTGACTGCTCTGACTAAGGTACACAATGGCACTTGTGGTTCACACTCGAGTGGTATGATCTTGGCCAAGAAGTTGCTGAGAACTAGGTACTATTGGCCAACATTGGAAAGAGAGGCAAATGACTTTGTCAAAAGGTGTTTACAGTGCCAACAACATGGAGACCTCATTCATGCACCAGTTCAAGAATTACATCCTATTGTTACACCTTGGCCTTTTTCACAATGGGGGCTTGATCTCATAGGTAAAATCTCACCCACCTCATCCAATGGCCATAAGTTCATTATCACTACCACAAAGTATTTCACAAAGTGGGTCAAAGCAATTCCCATGACCTACATCACTAGAAAGCACATATCTAAGTTCATCCTGAAATACCTCATTTGCTGATACAATGTTCCCCAATCTATTATCTCTTATAACAAGACAACTTTCAAGTATCAGGATGTTTGTGACTTGTGTGAAAATTTTAAAATGCAACACTACTTTTCCACTCCATATTACCCACAAGGCAACGACCAGACAGAAGCAACCAGCAAAATCATTCTAAAAAACCTTAAGAAAATAGTTGACGACTCTGGTCATGATTGGCATCTATAGTTAAATCCTTCCTTATGGGCCTTCCACACTAGAATCTGCATGCCAACAAGAACCACCCCACTCTCCCTAGTCTACAAATTAGAATCCATCCTCCCTATCGAGATCAAGTTATCGTCACTAAGGATATCATTGCAAAACTTGATCACAGATGAAGAATATAGGGTTACAAGATTGAATGAGTTGGAGTTAATAGATGAATGGTGCATGGATGCACTCAATCGTTTATAGGTCTATCAGAATCTCCTGAAATGAAGCTACAACAAGAAAATCAGGAAACGCACCTTCCAATTCATCGACCTTGTGCTAAAAGAGAACCAAAGGAATATGTCAAATCCAGAGAGAAAAGGAAAATTTGATCCCAACTGGATAGGACCTTTCGTCATCACAACCAACTATAAATCAAGAGCATATCAATTAGCAACACCAGAAGATGAGCCTTTGTAGGAACCTTTGAACAACTCCCATCTCAAAAAAATTTATGCCTAAAAACTTGCAAGGTATGGAATCGAAAAATACAAAAAAAATTAGAAAATGTCTTGAAAAAATTGTTACCTTGATGAAAATATTGCAAATAGGTGTCTTGGTGACAACAAAAAATAATAATAATAATAAAAAAACATACCAAAAAAAAAAAAATCAAAAAAAGGATTGAAAAATAGTAAAGAAAAAAGTTGTCCTATAGTGAAAACCACTTTGGTGGTGCTTTGGACAAGTACCTTGGTGAAAACCTGGCAAACAGGTACCAAGTGTAAATAAAGCACCCCCCATCTACCTAGATCTACATGACTCATTCATCCATTCTATCACATTTCATTAATCCTCCATCCACCCATCTGCTCGCATCCATACCATAGCCTGAGCTGATGACCAAATGATATTCCATCATAGTACTACTTGGCATATTCCTAAGATCAGTTTGTCCTACCTTTATTGAAGTAGTCTATCGCTTAACACTAGGGGCATTTCTTTGAAACTGGAAGTGGATCGGATTTGTGTATATATTTTGTGCTCTTCCCAAGACATCAAAAAATCAAAACATTCAGAAAATTCATCAAAAATCCAAAAACATGTCAAAAATCTCAGAAAATCTTCAAAAATTTCATCATTAAGTCTTGTTAGTCTTTCACCTTGTCCAAACTACATCATCTCTGAGCTTGAATGTAGGCAAGGTTTATCTTTGATCATCCCCCGAGACATTTGGTTAGTCCTTAAGTATCCGTCGCAATAGAAATGGCAACCCGTTTGCCCACCTATCTCATCATTGAGTCAGGTCTGTCATCAATCGAACTACGTGGTCTATGTATGTATAACGTAGGCAAGGCTAATCTATGGATCATCTCTCAAGACCTCTAGGATTAGTCTTTTAGTTAGTCTCTTCATCATAAATCTCAAAAAAACCAAAAAAAATGAAAAATGTGAAAATACCAAAAACATTTGTAAAACATCTCAAAAAAAAAAAAAAAGCAGCCTCAAAATATCTGAAAAATCCAAAATGGTGCATCCATCTCACCTTTCTTTCACCCGCAATTGTCATCACTCATAATAAAAATCGTCACTTTCACCCTTTGGTGAGTCAATCAGAAGCAAGTATAGCAGGTTCAAAAGTGAACACCCTAATCATCAGAGTCTCAAAAGTCTAAATCAGTAAGCAAGCAAGTTGGTTAACTCAGAGTATCAATAGCTTATCACCCAATCAATCCCACCAAAACCCTGATCACAACATGTCCTAGGATGAATCCTTCCCATGATGGACATAAGCATCAGGTACCCCTCAGTAGTTTAGTCTTGGCTAGCAGTATCAAGAACATTAGCTTGTTTGTTCATTTTATTTGGTCTTTTATTGGCTTATCTTATTTTGCACTCATTCCAAGGACCTCTTGATGATGCCTAATCAAAATAGGTTTAGAGATAAATGAATAGAGTGAAGATCATTGTCTCTTTTATTTACCATGCTTATGGGATACACTTGTAAAATAACTTAGTCACATATGCTTTGTTCGGTTTGTGGCAAGGATGTTGTGGATATTTTGTTGACCACATATGAAAGCTTGCTTTCCTATGTTTTGGCTCGAGGTGTTTAGAATATCTGAACTACGTTCTGAATGAAGTATGCTTACTAAGTGTGAAAAATAATACTCCTATCTAATTGTCAAGTCAAAGTCCATCACACTGGGTACAATTCCATCCTAGTTTTGTATATCTTAATGCATCATTTCCATGTGTGTTATCAAACATAACGTAATTGGCCCTTTGAAAATCCCAACTCTTGAAAAAGAAAATCATCATCATCCTAACTAACTCTTTGATTCTAAGTTCTTTTATATTCTTTTCATACTAACATAGTATCATGATAGTAATCAGAACATCACCAATGCATACACTCTACATCATCCACTAGATCATTAACAGAAAAAGCATATTGCTTCATATCATTATCTTAAGTTATGAGGAATAATATAAATTTTTTATTCTAAGCATCTTAATAATTCATTACATCATACATAACCATTAGCATTCATTATCATTTGCATCCATTGCACCATCATTACTAGACATCACATTCATAGGATCATTATTAAAATGCATGAAAAAGATATAAAAAGAAGTGCATCCATTAGAAACATACATCATATCGCCTTAGCATAAGAAATAGGAACATCTCATAAGCTTCACATAAAAAATAGAATGCATCCATACATGTCATAAAGGAGAAACATCTCATATATGTATCATCAAATAATACACTGTTATGATACAAAATTGGATCAAGTGTACATCAAAAAACATGGTACAATCAAGGCAATAATGCAACCCGAATAAAAAAAGGAGCAACTGTCTATGATCGAGGGCTAGCCCTATTGGTTGTGCCCCACCCTCTCCCACCTATATGTCACCATGATCCTTTGGTGATCGTACCCCTATCTACTAGGAGAAGTCTGACACTCTATCTATTGGTGGCACTACCTGCCTGTAATGTTGCCAATAATACTCGGCCTCCCTGACACCCTCTCTGTATGCCTGAAGATTAACTGATTGGCCCTGAGATGAGGAAGTTATGCTCTCTAGTTTTCATAGCCGACCAATCTCCTGATCCCTCTCGGATCATGCTTGGTCCTTCTAAGCTGTAATTGCTACAACCTACTATCTGACCTCATCTCTCTTTGTTGTGAGCACCTGAATCTAACCCTGCAGCTGGTGGATCAGTGCATCTCTACGAACTGGTTGTGCGGCTAGCTACACTGCTGGTTGTTGCTGAGGGACTACCCTTAGCTAACCATCCTGCCCCCTACTCAGGTAGGTGACTATTGTGCTGCATCCCTAGAAGGTGTCTGATGAGGAGGTGGTCCACCTCCTCCTTTGCCCCATCCTCTACCTTTTCCAACTATCCTACCTCTGAGCCTACATTGTGGAATTGCAGCACTAAGAACTATTAGTCTCATAGGGGGCTTGAATGAAGCTCTGTATGTTGTAGTGACCCCTACATCTACCGACCCCTGATCATAAGGACAAGGTCAAGCCACCAACTATCTAAAGGAAGATACTACGTTTTTTGATGCAATGGGCTATCCCCATGCTATCTCTCTAGTCATACAGGCGAAGATCGCCACGTATTGATCAACAGGCCTATCCTGCACCTCTCCAAACTCCTTGGCTACCCTGTCTGCGAGATATCTCTCGATCATGGTGTGCTCTCGACCCTACATCCACCGGTCTTGTCTGGCATAAAATGGCTCATCAATATCATCATACCATGGGAAAATGCCCATCCAGGGTCTCCAAACGTACTCTCTCATCTCATCGAGAACTTGTCGCCAGTGTGGGTGAAATGAATCTCTGCCCCGCTGCACCGCCAAACAACAGGATCATCTTTCTCTAGAATAACTGGTGTAACATTAGGGTGAAGCACGGGGATCCTCTCCCATCCCCAGATATGTAATAGGGTAACTCTGACACTGAGGGACCTATTGTCCAAGTAAGAAAACTCATGAAGATCCTTGTATAGGGATGCCAGTAATACTGGTCCCCAAGCAAAGAACACCCTATGGTGAACCATCTGATCCCATGCCAGTCCCCATCCTAGACTAAAATATCGGCCCCGCTGATCAAGTGCCACAAAGCCTGAAATGATGGCAGCAATAATCAATCTGTAAATAGGTACACTGCCATGGTATCTCTCTAGATCAATCTGCCCATCAAAAAACTCAATCTCATCGAGCTCCATAACCCCATAGCATGCATCTCTACTAGCATCTGGATCATAGATGACTCTGGCCCCATTAATAGGTAATCGGAGGATGCACTAGACATCCTCGAGGGTAATGGTGGCCTTGCTAGTAGGAAGGTGGAAGGAAGAAGTCTCACTGTGTCACCACTCAGCCAATGCTATCATCATGCCTAAGTGCGCCCGAACAGGAGGGACGTACACAACATACCAAAGACCAAGAGCACCAAGATGCTCCTGAACCAACTCATGCATACCCTACAATCTACTGAGCACTAGCCATCTATGCTCCCATGAATGAAGCACATCAAGCTCCTCCTGCACAAGGGAAGCCATCGTGTCAAGAAAAAGATAAAATTTTTGTATCTCGCACTAATTTTCACATCCAAAATAGTAAATGTGGCACTATTTACAGGTGCGACGCTATTTGGAAAGTTGAAAACTATGCCACTATGGCTGAATCTACTAATTTCTTAGTTCCAAAGTGACCCATGTGATGTTATTCGCGTATGCGGTCCACTTTGCGATGAATCCTAATTTCCTAACTGCGGTGAACTTTGACCAACAAAGCCATAATCTTCAAACTAGGACACGTGGTGTTGTTTGCATATGTAGTCCAATACAGGACCGCATGACCATGATAAAGCATTTTTAGCGACGCTATATAGTGTCGCTCAACTTAAATGACATTAAAACCCTATTTAATGCACGTAAAATGATAAAATTGAAAGTCAGATAAGGGTATATACCATGGGTCCTACACCGACTAGCCATTGGTGCACTTGTACTCTCTTCGACAAATGCCTCAGAAGTTTTCATCGTGCCATTTCAACCAAGACTTAGAGCTAAAATTGTAAAATTTTCTAAGGGCTAAGATTTCAAATGCATTGAAAATGACCACTCAAGGTCTATTTAAGCCTAAAAATTAGGGTTTTTTTGACCTAATTTGATCTTCCAATTGGGGTTCTAGTCTCTCGATCCTGTTTTCATTCAATCAAGGGCCATTTTGCATCTTTTTTGGCATTTAAATGCGTATTTTGGCATTCTGGGGCATTTTTAAACCTGTCAAACACCTTGTCCTCTTTTTTCACGAGATCATCCAAAAAATCAAAATTTTCATTAGATCTCTTGATAGGGCATCATACCGGCATAATCCTTCCACTGAGGCAGCAGTGGGGCATCTAAATCAATCGATAAATTTTGAACTTTGATCATAGTAGTTTATTCTTTGAATCAATGTAACAAGTACACTGCTTCAAAGAGGGGCAAAATATAGACATGGAAAATGTACAAGTTTGGTTCGGCACACTTGAACCTGATTACTGACAACATTTCCTCTTTAATCATACTCTCAACATTTCATCATATTTTGTCTCTTAATTTAATAAATCATTGTTTATTTGATTAAGTCTTTCTCCTCAATTGATTAAATTAATCAATTTAATTTAATTAACATTATGTTTCTGTTTAATTAAATAAATCATTTTATTTGATTAAAGTCTCTAAATTCCTCTTATTAGATTAAATAAATTAAACCTTATTTGATTTAATCTAACACTATCCCATTTAGTTAAATAAATCAAATCATTTATTTAATTAAACATTTCCTCTCAATTTTGATTTAAATGAATTCATCAATTTAAATCAAAATTATCAAATCATCTAATCCCTCATTAAATTAATCAAATTCTTGATTAAGTTAATCCCTATCATTAAAATCTTCTAGAGAATGCAAGTTGCACACGAAAATAGATTTAATTCATCTATTAAATCCCTATTTTCCCTCACATGGCATCAAAAGGGAATATTCCCTCAAATTTGAATTAAAAAATTCCAAGTGGACTTGTACATCCAACAAGGCATTCACTCCTCTTACATGTCCTTGTGCATTGAGTCAACTGGCATTTATTTCATTCATTTTTCCCTCTCACGTGTCATTTCTTCAAATTCAAATTCCACCTAATTGCATTTATTGGCACTTTGGCCAAAATGTGCACAACCATCAACCATTCACATGGTGACAAGTGGCATTCAACCATTGGATGAAAGTTACTCCCACATTGCTCAAATCTTGCCATTTCTTCCAAATTCAAATCTATAAATTGGAGGATTCTCTCCTCATTCTTCATCCACAATTTCATGCAAAGTTACTCTTTTGACATTGAGAGCTAATTTTGTGCACTTCATTCCATCATTCACATATTTCACCATTTTAATACCTAGGTTATGCTCAAATATCATCATGGAGATTTGATCAATCTACAACTTCACATTGCAACTTAGGAGTTGTGAAAGGGCCAATTTCAACATTCAATTGGCACCAATTCCCCTATGGGATCATAAGTTTATTTTCTTAATTAGGATTTACATGCCTTTCCACATTTTGTTCTTCATTTTCCTAGTTTAAGTTTTAATAGATGGATTTCATGGAGAATCCTTGATTCTTAAAATTGCATTTGATCTAACACACTAATTTGTTTGTTGTTCTTGTGCAATTGCTAGTTTTGGGGTTCACAACTTCCATTACCCAATTTATTAAAATAAACACAATAATCAAAATGACATCTTTTGTAACCTTGTTCAACCATAAAACTATCAAATTCTAAATACCATTACCGAGGTGCTTGCTTCATGCCATACAAACTTGTATTTAACATACACACAAATTCATCCTTACCCTTGACTTGATATCCCTCTGGTTGTTGTATGTATATTTCCTCTTCACAATCCCCATGGAGAAATGTTGTTTTCACATCTAGTTGTTCAAGATGTAAGTCTTCCACAACCACAAGACCTAGAATAGTTCTAATAGAAGTCGTCTTTACAACTGGAGAGAATATTTCATCAAAATATATACCTTTATTCTATGCAAAACCTTTTACCATGAATATGTCCTTATATATTTTCTTGCCTCCATCTTCTTCCTTCAACCTATAAACCCACTTATTTGGAAATTCTCTTTTATCTACAGGCAATCAGACTAAGTCCCAAGTCTAATTTTGTAGCAAGGAATCCATTTCCTCTTTCCTACCTAGCTCCCACTACTTTTTGGTACTACCTGCATTTCTTCTTCATAACCTTCAAGTTCACCAGAATCAGTTAATAATATAGAATATAATGATGGAGAATATATTTTTGGAGCTATAATTATCCATGTATAATATCTAACACTTACAGGAGTCTATGAGATAACTTGTTGTTGCTGAACATTAGGTACCACTGGCATTTTATTTTGTAGAATCTCATCCAGCACCACATATTCCTTTTTGGCATGTACATGCTTCTTTTCCTATAGTTGATCCTTATACATGACCTTCTCATTGAATATAACATCTCTTCTCCTAATGATTCTATGATTTTCATAATCCCGTAATCGATAACCAAATTCATTGACTCCATATCCAATGAAGGTACAATTTTTATACTTAGCTTGAAGCTTGGTTCAATTTTCAATATTAAAATGGACAAAATACTCACAACCAAAGGTTTTCAAAAATGAATATTTTACCTATTTACCCATCCATGCCTCCTCTAGAATGCCACCATTCAAAGGTTTGAAGGTCCCCTATTTACTAAATAAACAACAATATGTACAACATCTACCCAAAACTATAAGGGTAGTCCAACATGCAATCTCATGCTCCTTGCACACTCCATGATGGTCTTATTCATCCTCTTAGAAAATCCATTTTCTTGTGGGGCTATAGGAATTTTTTTCTACCTATGGATTCCATTGTATTAATAGTAATTTTCAAATTCCCTACTACAATACTCACCTCCATTATCAGATCTGAGACATTTCAATTTTTTTCTTGTCTCATTCTCAACCAGAGCTTTCCACTTTTTAAAAGTTTAAAATACTTTTGATTTTTTTTTTAGGAAATAAACCCATGTTTTCCTAGTTGCATCATCAATAAAAGTAACATAATAACAAGAGCCTCCAAGAGAAGATACCTACGTTGATCCCCATACATATAACATCTAAATGCACAAGATCTAATTTATCACTCTTCTTCTCTTTCCCAACTTTGATAAATTGAGATTTTTTCTATTTTCCATAAACACATTTTTTGCAGAACTCCAATTCAATATGCTTTAGACTTGGTAGCAACTTTTTGGAGTGAAGGATCTTCATCCCTTTCCCACTCATGTGCCCAAGTCTATGGTGCCAAAATTCCAGTTTTGTCCTATTAGCAAGTGCTATAACTATCTCAATAGTAACTATTTTTGTAGCAACTAAGGTAGAATAAGTATTACTAGTACACAAATACAATGTACCTCTCTTTTCACCTTTAGTTACTACTAATGCACCTTTAGTGACCTTCCATACTTTGTCTGAAAAGGTAACTATGTAGCCTTCACTACCTAGTTGTCCTACATAAATTCAATTCCTTCTCAAATTTGCAACATGTCTTACCTCCTAAAGAAACCATTCATTTCCATTCCACAACTTGATTTTCATCTTTCCTTTTCAAAAAATCTAACATGGTTCATCATCATCCATATATTCCTGTCCAAAATCACCTTGAACATAATCTACAAAATATTTTTGATGAGGCTTGGAATAAAATGAAGCCACTGAATCTATTAAATAGGAATCATTAAAATTATCTAAACATAAAATTAAAGCATCCTACAATTTCTTACATGCAACATTAGCTTCCTTACTATCATCATGTTGTCCATATTCTTGTTTTCCCTTTCAAGACCAACAATCCTTCTTCAAGTGTCTTGGATTTCCACATTGCTAGCAATCCATTCTTCCTCTAGATTTAAATCTTCCTTTCTTCGACTTCCCTTGTGACTTCCCATGATTTTTAGGGCTTATTCCTCTCTCCTTTGTTATTCCCGTATTCTCTACAATCAAGGCATTACCCAATGTTGAACTCTCACCTATGCTTTTCTTTTGCATTTCCTTGCTAAGGATAACACCAACAACATCATCAAATTTTATTATATTTAAACTAGAGAGAGTTGCTTACAACCATTACCAAGTTGTTCCAACTTTTTGCCAAAGAACATAAAATAAAGAGAGCCCTCACCTCTTCATCAAAATTCACTTTTATAGAAGTTAACTGATTGGCAATCATATCAAACTCATTTAAATGATCTATCACAGATCCACCTTCAATCATTTTTAGATTAAACAAAATTTTCATGAGAAATACCTTATTTGAGGCTAAGGGTTTTCATAGAATTCAGCCAAAGCATCCATCAGATCCTCTATTGTCTTTTCTTTTGTTATTTTGAAAGCCATAGATGGTTCCAGGCACAACTGGATGATTTCTAGTGTGTTTCTATCTATAATCTCTCATTCTTCATCGAACATCATATCCTCTTTCTTTATGTTTCCTTGCAATGGCCGCCGTAGATCCTTTTGATACAAATAATCATCCATTTGTATCTTGTATAATTGATAATTATGGTCTTTGAACTTATCAACCTTGAAATTTCCTTCTTTAATTTCTCCCACTAAAATCTAGAGTTTTTCTACCAATCAACCAAAATACACATGACTCTAATACTAGTTGTTAGGGTTCAGATAGATTGAAGTAGTAAAAATTAACAATTATATGCAAATTAAATAACTCATAAATGAAAATGAAGAATAACACAAAATAGATCAAGGGAATGTGCAAGATCATGATGGGCCAAAAAGTGGCGATATGTAAGTGATATGATGGCCCATGTGGCTAATGGATTTTTTTTAACCCAAAATTGATGAAATGAAAAGGGTTTATAAATGAGATTCTTAGCTTTCCACCAATATAAATTGTGCTTTACTTTGAATTTAATAAATAATTATTATTCATTTTCTATTTGAATTACAACTAAATTTCTGATTGATAGGTTGATTAAAAAATATCTATAGCTTTCAAATAGTATCACATTTTTTGAATTTGAAACATGTGTCACATTCTATGCTTCACATACTATAGGATTACAAAAATTAAAATTGAATCTCATGAAGTTTTGACCAAGTTAAGGTGGTCAGACATACAATTTTATTTTATTTTGTAATAAAAAAATCATAATTAATTATTTACTTGGAAAAGAATAGAAAAAAAATGTGCATCACATCAGGACATCAGTCCTCTACTTATATCTAAAATCTTATAAAAATTATTATCATTTTATTGTGGTTAGGGTGGTCAGACAGACACCTACTTCTTATTTTTTCCCTGAAATTTAAGTACTACTACGTTGAAATTTCAAAGTTTCACCAAACATATTTAAAAATAAAAAATAAACCTAGTAGTTTAGAAACTACATTAAATTTTCTATAGATTCTATTCTTACATATTTTTGAAATATTATAGATAACTTATTCAAATTTTTACGTCAAGTTGCGTAACTCTGATTTTCTGAATTTTCATCACCACTTAAGGGCCTATTTTTTCCATGATGATCCTACACATACCCTCAACACAAAAGTTTAACATGGTTCACCCAATATGGGCTACATCCACAAAAACTTAGCCACCCAATGATTTTATTATCTAGTAAAAAACATATTACAATCTCATGAATACACACCACAACTTACATCCCAACCGCTTATAGCAAGCTTTTTGGAACCTTCTAGAATTAGGGTTTTACAAGGTCATTTTTCAATTGACGTGTCAATAGGAAAACCCTAATGCATCAATGGGAAAAAACCTTGATGTGTTAATGAGAAAACCTTGACATGTATTTGCATGATCAAGCGCCATATACCAACACTTATTTTTTTCTTCTTTCACCTCTAGCTATATATCAAATGTAGAAGGTTTCAGCTCACAAAATGTCACAATTTTGCTATATAACATGTTCTCTATAACTGGGTTCCAAAGCTTGTACCATTTCACACCAATTCTATAACCGATGAAGATACACTTTATAGCCTTGTTCTCCAGTTTACATCTTTTTCACTGGGCACATACACATACACCTCATAGCCAAAGACTCTAGTGTGTCTCAACAAGGGCTTCATACTAGACCATGCTTCCATAGGTGTCTTGTCCATGAGTGCAAAAGTGGGATATATTTTAATTAAGTAACATGGTGTAGCTATAGCCTCAACCCAAAACTTCTGCTCTAGACCATCACTACTCAGCATACTTCTCACCCTTTCCATCAACATTCTATTCATCCTTTTTGAAAATCATTTCTTCTATGGAGTGTAAGGAGTTTTTTTATGCCTTTTAACTCTATGGTCCTTTCAAAACTTGTCAAAATCTACTCAACAAAACTCACCACCATTATCTTTACTCAAACACTTTATTTTTCTACCAATCTAATTTTCAGCCAAGGTTTTAAATTCCTTAAATCGACTGAAAACTTCATTTTTAATTTTGAGAAAATAAACAAATGTCCTTTTCAAATAATCATCTATGAATGAGACAAAATACATAGCTTTTGATAACAATTTTTGGACCAAACACATCAACATGAATATAATCCAAAATTCCAAAAGATTTATGAGGACTAGAATAAAATGAAACATGGTATTTCTTTCATATGTGTAATGTTTACAAAAATTAAAATTAAGATTACAATCATCAGGCCATTCAACCAAGCTTTTATTTTGGAAGGATTTAAGTTTTTTTCACCAATGTGGTTGAGCCTTTGATGCCACAAATTTGTCTTCTCTACTGGGAGCTTCACCTCCAAAGAGTTTGCACCCTTAGCAATATCACCTCCTTTCTCTACATGATAAGATTTACTTGAATTTGCAGAAGCACTATTACACTACACTACAGGTGCATCCAACTTATACAAAGTACCAATTCATGCACCGTTAGCTAGTACCATAGATCCTGTAGTCAATCTAAAAACACCATTCAAGAAAGAGACTTGCACACTGACATCATTAAGCTTACTTATAGAAAGTGAATTTCGAGCCAGATCTGGTATATGCATCACATCATCGATTCCCTTCACTCTTTCATTAGGAAACTAAATTTTGACTCTTCCACGGTCAACAATTTACAAGTGAGAATCATCATATAGATACACCCTTCCACCAGCATACTTTTCATATTTTGAGAACCAATCTCTATGAGAGGTCATGTGAAAGGACACATCTGAGTCAATCAGCCAAACATCATTTGATTCCTCAGTCGTCAAGGATACTATGAAGGCATCTGCATTTCTCTGAGAAGATACATTTTCTAAAGAACTATTTCTCTTTTTCTTCTTCTTCTCCTCTTTGCAATCTTTCTGGATGTGTCCAGTCTGCCCATAGTTCCAACATTTTGCCTTCGAATTTTTACACTTGTATTTACACTTCTTGTCTTTCTTCTTTCTTTTCTCCTTTGATTTTCCTTGAATAGCAAGGGCCTCCTTAACCATCTCAAAAGACTTCCTTCACTTTTCCTCTAACAATAGTGAAGCAACCACATATTCCATCTTGAAAGTGGTTGTTGTACTCCCAATAGCCATTACCAGGTGATCCCACATGTTAGGAAAAAAACACAACAAGAGCATGCAATGATCCTCTGCATCTATCTTCACACCAACAAACCCCAATTGAGAAATGATCATATTAAATGAATTCAAATTATCTGCAATAGATGCTTCTTCATCCATCTTCAAAGAATATAGGAAAAAAACACAACAAGAGCATGCAATGATCCTCTGCATCTATCTTCACACCAACAAACCCCAATTGAGAAATGATCATATTAAATGAATTCAAATTATCTGAAATAGATGCTCCTTCATCCATCTTCAAAGAATATAGCTTCTTTCTCATGAATAACTTATTTACCAAAAAATTCCCTTGATAAATGTCACCAAGCTTCTTCCACAATTTTTTTTTTGTCTTCTATTCATGGATGTTAAAGAGAACTGAATCAACCAAGCACAATCTTATTAGACCCTTGGATTTATGGTCCATTGCATCCTAGTCATTTTGTAAGGTTCCAAATTGTTTGTTAGAGGACACTACAACCCATAACTCTTGATCCATAAGAAAATATTCCATTTTGAGTTTCCACAACTATAAATTCCCAACGTGTAACTTATCAATCTCTATTCTTCTAAATGTGCTTTCCATCTCAAATCTCTAATAAGATTACAACTAGATTTCTCTACAAAACTCCCATTAAACAAGATAAGTATAAAAAACCCTTCTTACCCACAAGGATAAAAAAGATGGCCAAGCTTTGATACCAATTGAAAGGAAGAGTGTGGAACACACCTTCCTAATACTAATATTTAGGAGAGAGATACAAAAACTATTTCAAAACTTGTTATTATATTTCATTTAAGATGCACACACATGAATAACATAATAGACAATAAATAATGAATACTAGATTTTTCGTGGGAAAACCCTTTCAGGAAAAAGCCCACACCAAATTAGAGATCTCTTGTATTACAGTAAAATTTAAATTACATACAAGTATAGATTTGTTCTCTTTTAGGTATTAATTCACAAAATCAATCCGACAAAAATTCAATTACAATCACTCAGATCAAATCTTCACACTATTACAATGCACTATGGAATTTGTACATACATCTCAAGTGTTCCAAGAAATCATTGTTCCAACTTCCATAATAGAGGAATGATCACAAATGAAGTTACCATCATTACCTTTTTCCCTATTGAAGTCGGATTAGAACATCAAAGAGACTTCAAGCCTTGTCTCTCTAAAATATTGCTACCACCTTGATACGTCTATCATTCCATCCCATTAGGATGTTGAAGGGATGATGTCACACCTCCCAGCAACATAAAGAGGTCTCACCAATAAACCCTGTAGCCTTGAACATGTTGTCACCATTGCCTACATGTCAACCATGTCATCACCATCACTAGTGTTCAACTTTATTAACACTCTATAGGTTTCACTTTATCGACATATTGAAGAGACTATCACCAACGTCTAGGGAAAATCCACTATTCCATTTGTTGAAGTTATACTTCCTTCCATCGAGATGTTGAAGGGATTGCCAAGTGACTCCCTTAAATATAGACCCAATCACTCCAACAAAAAACTTCTTGTAGTTCATCGGTATATCAAAGTGACTACTCATTCAGTCTTGTTGATGTTCACTTGTCTCATCAATGAGGCTTTATCACCAGTGGAAACTCCCAATATACCTAGTGATAAGCTAAGCGCTTATCGAGATTTCAAAGAGAATCAACTCTAAGTTCCATTAGCATGTGACTATCAACTCGATGAAGAACTTAACACCATCCTATGGAGATATTACGGAGACGTCAAGGAGACTAACAACTTTATCCAATCAAAATTGAACTATCATTCCAATGAAATCCAAGCTGATGCCTTCTATGCAAGCAAGTTTGAGACATCCTTTCTCAACATTCTCCCACTTGAAAAAGAACTTACTAGTTCCCTCCAACACTTGAAGTCACTAAATATTTAATGCCCCAAGTCCCATCAAACTGGTGAACCATTTGAATTTATCTTTTCTCACAAGCTTTGTTAATGCATCAACAAAATTCACCAAAGTATCAACTATTTCCAAACTAACCATTCCATCCTCCACCATTTGACAAATAAAGTGGTATTTCATGTCAATATATTTCATCTTGGCATGAAAGGTTGGATTTCTTGTCAAATAAATGACACTCTAATTGTCACAACAAATAACAATCTACCCTGCAAAAGCCAACATTATAACACAATATTCTAAGCCAAATGGCTTCCTTGGAGGTGTGAGTTTCTACCATTTACTAAGCCTCAATAGTGGATAAAGTGACTACAACATGCTTCTTTCTCATCTAGCTAATTGTACCACCAAACAACATGAATACATATCCACAGGTGGGTCTACTATTGTTAGTGTCCCCTATCCAATCAAAATCCACATATCCACAAATGATAATTGAACTCTAAGATCCAGTAGAGTAACCATGATAACATAAGGCATACCCTTCAAATACCTAAAAACTCTCTTCACAACATCCTAGTAGCACCTTCTTGGATTATCCATAAAATGACTAAGCACTCCCACTACTTGGGAAATGTCTAGCTTGGTACATACCATTTCATACATTAAACTACCAATTGCCCTTGCATATGGAACCCTAGTCATGTCCTCCATCTTAGTAGGAGATTTTGGCCAATCTTCAATAGAAAGTTTCATTCCCTACAACACTAGAAAAACTAACTACTTGCAATCCACCATATTAAACCTCTCAAGGATATAATTTATATACTTGCTTTGGATGAGCCAAAGTTTTCTTTTTCCCCTATCCTTCTAATTTCCATCCTTGAAATATACCTAGCTTAACCTAGATCTTTTATTTCAAATTGTGCTAACAATTGAGACTTCAATTCAGAAATTATACCCTTACTATTCCTAATGAGCAACATGTCATCCACATATAGGGAAATAATAAGAAATGACCATTTTTAGTCTTAAATTAAACACAATGATTATAATTTGATCTCACAAACCCCAAATATAACACATAGGTATCAAACTTCTAGTACCCCATTCTAGGTGACTGCTTCAAACCATAAAGAGATTTTTGTAATTTGCAAACCAAGGTTTCCTTAGCTTTTTCAATGAAGTGCTTTGGCTGGGAAATGTAAATCTCTTCCTTCAATTCACCATGAAGAAACACTATCTTCACATCCATCTTCTTGATATCTAAGTCATATGCATTTGCAAGTGATAACAAAAACCTAATAGATGTCATCTAAGATATAGGAGAAAATATTTCTCCATAATCAATCCCCTCCACTTGGGAATATCCATTCATGACCAACCTTTCTTTATGCTTCTCAAAACTACCATCTAGACCTATCGTATTCTTGAACACCCATTTACATCCAACAAGATTTCATCCTTCATGCAAGGGTACTAGATCCCACATTTTGTTCTTCTTCAAGAATTTCATTTCTTCATTCATAGCTTCCAACTAGGATTGTAAATTAGACATACCCGTATCCTCTCTAACATTCCTAAGTGTTGGGAAATTATGCCTCAACATTTCTGGCCTTTCCCTTGAAGACTTGGTGTTTTTCTTCATGTTCTAGCCTTTACCATGGTGGTCTGGCTTGGTCTTGGTTGTTACAACCTTACCGTTCATGGTGAGCTCAATCACCATGGTGGCATGGTAAGGCCACCACAGCCTGCATTGGCAGTTATCGCCTTACCATGTACGATGAGTTCTCTCACTGCAATGGCGTGGTAAGGCCGCCAGTGGCTTGACTCAATATTTATTGCCTTATCACTGGCTATGGTCCCTCTCACTGTGGTGTCCGCGGTGAGACTGCTAGTGGTGGACTTGGTGGTTACCCCCATACCGTGGGCAATGGGTCCTCTCACCATGGTGGTCGTAGTGAGACTGCTAGCAGTTGGCCTAGTGGTTACTGCCACACTGCAGGGAGGTTTGGAAGGTCAATGGTAGCATGGTGGAGATGGCTAGGTGAGCTCAGGCGAGCTCACTGCCATACCGCGAGGTAGCTCAGACGGGAGCGTGGTAGTGTGGTGGAGTCAGGGTGTGAGCCCAAGATGGCTTATTGCCATACCATGAGGTGAGTTGGCTAGGGTAGCGGTAGCGAGGTAGAAGGCAGGGTGAGCTAGGGTGAGCTCACCATTGTACCATAGTTGGGTCATGTGGGCTCAGCGGTAATGTGGTAGGAATTGGGTTGAGCTCGAAACTTGGTTGAACAAGTTGGACTAGTTTGATTGATAGTCAACAACGATAGATGAATGAGATGGTGACACGTGGAAGATCCTTATCATCTGGCCGGCCAAATGGTTATTTTTTGATGTGTGACTGAGCTACATTAATATAGCAATGTTGACGGACATTTTTGAGACTGGATTTAATGTTGTGTGGCTTGATGCTTGCAGGTTAAGCAGTGTACATTATCAGAAATGGAATATTTGTAGGTGGATAATTTATTATCCTGATGACCATTGCTAATAGGGATGGACTGAATGGGTATGCACACAGTATAAGGATTGGGTGTGTAGTTTGATAAAAGTGATGAGCTAATAGAGAGAGGTTGAATGTGTTCGAGCGGTTCAACCGTGAACACTTAGACACTTGGATCTGTTAAGATGTGAACCTATGGAGGCCGTGTGGTTGGGCTGGCCATGAGGTTGGCAGTGACAGTTATTTGTGAGGAGCTTAAGGGAATCTAAATAGTATGTCATGAGGACATTGTAATTGTGTAAATATTCTATTTTGTGTTGCCTATTATCTTTCTCCAGACGAACAAGATGTAATATCTTGAAGAGCATAGCTCTATGTTTGTATTGTAACCATTTTAGTTACTGAATAATACAAGTGAGCTGAATGTTTTGGAGGTGGGGTTTTTTACCTAAAAAGGTTTTCCCCATGTATATCTATGTGTTCATTGTTTTGTCTTTCATGGTTGTCCAATTCAGTTTCTCGAATCTGTGCTTGTGTTGAATCTGCTATCTTGTTATACATTTACTTCTCTCAGAGGATCAATGGGGGATCAACTATGCCTATTTCCACTTTATGGCATAGTTGTTTGTGTCTTTGAAGTATTGGATGCTAAAACCTACAAGATATGGCTTAAACAATTTCACGTTGTTAGCATGAACGTTAGTTAAAACCAGCAAACTTAGACATCCCTATGAAATAATTAACCATGTCTAATGATCTGAAATCAATGAGTAGAAAAATAAGTTAAACAAAAGCATATAAGAAACATGATTAACCCTTTATCTCATAGCAAATTGGTGCCGCCATGTTGTGTAGTAAGCAACCCTTTCCCAATCCTTGAACAAGTTGAATGATGTTATGACTAAGATTAATTCTCAAATGAAGAGAATAACCTTGCTTGATATCTGTGAAGTGAAGGTGAATTTGAGCATAGTAAGTTTACTCAAAGTTGTGTATTGTTGAATGAGGAGAGGAGTCTCCAATTTATAGATTTCCAAAATGGAAGAGAGAATGAAATAGAGCAATGTGGGATCATTCAACATCCAATGGCCAAGTGCCACTTGTCAAGATGTGAATGGTTGAGGAATGAGTACATTTTGGTCAATGTGCATGATAAATTCCATTAGGTGGAATTTCAAATTTGAGAAATGACATGTGAGAGGGAAAAAAGAATGAAATAAATGCCACTTGGCTCAATGCACAAGGACATGTAAGAGGAGTAAATGCCTTGTTGGATGTACAAGTCTACTTGGACTTTTTGAATTCAAACAAGGGAATATTCTCTTTTGATGCTATGTGAGGGAAAATAGAGAATTAAATAAATCAAAGTAATTGATTTATTGTGCAAGTTGCATTCTCTAGAAGATTTTAATGAGAAGGATTAACTTAATCAAGGGTTTGATTAATTTAATGAAGAATTAGATGATGTGACAATTTAGACTTAAATAGATGAATTAATTTAAATCAAGAATTGAGAGGAAATGATTTATTTAATCAAGAAGGAACATGTTCGATCAAATCAAATAAGGTTTAATCTATTTAATTTAATGAGAGGACTTTAGAGAATTTAATCAAATAAAATGATTTATTTAATTAAACAAATATGTTAGGTTAATTAGATTAAATTGATTAATTTAATCACTGGAGGATAAAGACTTAATTAAATGACTCATGACTCACGAAATAAAGAGGCAAAATATGATGAAAAGTTGAGAGTATGATTCAGGAAAGAATGTTATCAGTAAGTGTGTCAAACTAAAATTGTACATTTTCCATGTCTACATTTTTCCCCTCTTTGAAGTAATGTACTTGTTGCATTGATTCAAAGAATAAACTGCTATGATCAAAGTTCAAATTTTTTCTCAATTTTCCGACTGCCCCACTATTTCTCTAGCGAAAGGATTATGTTGGTATACTGCCCGCTCAAGAGATCAAACAGAAATGGATGGTTTTTCGATCAAGATCACGATAAAGATGCGAGAGGAGTGGCTCTGTTGATCAAAGGATTAAAGATAATTCTGTGATGTAGACAATTCTAATGATGTATAGATAGTCATCGGCCATGGGTAGCCTAATGTATATTTTGATACAACACACCGATTTTAGATAGAAATGTTAGTAAAGATAATAGAAATAAGAAGAATAAGAAGAATAAGATGGATGGACGGAGGATCCACACAAGTTCATATTATTATTGATGATGATGATATATTGCTTATCAAGAGTTGGGATTTTCAAAGGGCTAATTACTTTATGTTTGATAACACACATAGGTACAATGCATCAAGGTATAAAGGACCAAGATGGAGTGGTACCTAGTGCAATGGACTTTGATTTGTCAAACAAATAGGAGTACTCTTGTTCACACTTGACAAACACAACCTTATTCAGAATGTGGTTCAGATATTCTAGACATCTCGAGCCAAAACATAAGAAGGCAAACCTTCTTATGTGGTCAACAAGATACCTATCACATCCTTCCTACAAACAAAACAAGGTATGCATGACAAAGTTATTTTACAAGAATATCCAACAAGCATAGCAGATAAAAATGATAATGATCATTGCCCCATTCCTTTCTCTCTAAACCTGATTTGTTTAGGCATCATGGAGAGGTCCTTGGATTGAGCGCAAAGTAATATAATTCAAAAAGACCAAATAAAGTAAAACAAACAAGCTAATATTCTTCATACCGCTAGCCAAGGTTAACTACTGTGTGGTACCTGATACTTATGTCCATCATAGGAAAGCTTCATCCTAGGACATGTAGTGATCAGGGTTTTTGATGAGACTAATTTGGGTGATAAGCTATTGATACTTCGAGTTGACCAACTTGCTTGCTTACTGATCTAGACTTTCAAAACTCTGACGTTTAGAGTGTTCACTTTTGAACTTGCTAAACTTGCTTCTGACTGACTCACCAAAGGGTGAAGATGATGCTTGATTTTATTATGAGTGATGACCATCACGGGTGAAAGCAAGGTGAAATGGATGTACCATATTGGTTTTTTCAGATATTTTGAGGCTGATTTTGGTATTTTCTAGATTTATGATGAACAGACTAACTTAAAAATCTATCCTAGGGGTCTCGGGAGCTGATCCATAGATTAGCCTTGCCTACGTTATACACGCAAAGACCACGTAGTTTGACTGATGAAAAAATTGACTTAATGAAAAGATAGATGGGAAAACGGATTGCCAATGCGACAGACACCTAAGGACTGACCTAAGATGTGGAAAAGACGGGCAAACAGATTGCCAATGCCATGGACGCCAAAAGGACTGACCTAAATGTCTCGGGGGATGATTTAAAGATCAACCTTGCCTATATTCAAGCTCAGAGATGGCGTAGTTCGATAAGGTGGAAGACTAACAAGACTCAATCATGATTTTTTTGAAGATTTTTTGATATTTTAACATGTTTTTGGATTTTTGAAGAATTTCGAGAAGACTCCAAGAATATACACGAATTTGATCCGATGTTGATACAGGAACATGCCCCCAACATGATGTGATAGACTACTTTGATAAAGGGAGGACAAATTGACCTTATGAATATGCCAAGTAGGACTATGGTGGAACATGATATGAACACTAGCTTAGGCTATGGTATGGATGAATGAGTGAGTTGTGCAAATCCTAGTGAATAGAGAGTGCTTTATTTATGCTTGATGCATGTTTTCTAGGTTTTCACCAAGGTACTTGTCCAAAGCGCCACCGAAGTGGTTTTCACTAGAGGACAATTTTTTCTTTATTGTTTTCAATCCTTCTTTTGATTTTTTTTGTATTTTTGTATTTTTTTATTTTTATTTTTTTTGTTATTGCCAAATGCCTATTTTCCAGGTTTTCATCAAGGTAACCATTTTTTCAGGACTTTTTCTTATTTTTTTGTATTTTTCTGTTCTATACCTTGCAAGTGTTTAGGCATAAATTTTTTTGAGGTGAGAGCTATTCATGGTCTCCTGTAGAGGCTCACCTTCTGGTGTCAACAACTGATATGCCCCTGATTTGTAGCTTGTAGTGATGATGAAGGGTCCCAACCATTTAGGCTCAAATTTTCCTTTTGTATCTAGGTTGGGCACATTCTTTTGGTTCTCTTTTAGCACAAGGTCACTAACTTGGAAGGTGTGTTGCCTGATCTTCTTGTTGTAGCTCCATTTCAAGCGATTCTAGTAGACCTATAGATGATTTAGGGCATCCATGTGTCATTCATCCATTAAATCTAGCTCATTTAGTCTTGTGACCTTGTATTCCTTATCTGTGATGAGGTTTTGCAAAGAGATTCTCAGTGACGGAAGCTCGATCTCAATAGGGAGAATGGGGTGGTGCCTATTGGTGTGCGAATGCTAGTGCAGTAGGCCCATAAGGCAGGATTTAGCTACAAATGCTAGTCACGACCAAAGTCATTAACTATTTTCTTGAGGATTTTTAGAATGGTTTTATTTGTAGCTTTTGCTTGGCCATTGCCTTGTGGATAGTATGGAGTGGAAAAGAAATGTTTGATTTTGAAATTTTCACATAAATCAGGGACATCCTGATTCTTGAAGGGTGTCCTATTATCAAAGATAATGGATTGGTGAACACCGTATCGGCAAATGAGGTAGTTCAGGATGAACTTGGATATCTGTTTACCCATGATGTAGGTCATGGGAATTTCTTCGACCCACTTTGTGAAATATTCGGTGGCGGTGATGATGAACTTATGGCCGTTGGATGAGGTGGGTGAAATTTTACCTATGAGATTGAGCCCCCATTGTGAAAAGGGCCAAGGTGTAACAATGGGATGCAGTTCTTGAGCTGGTGTGTGAATGAGATCTACATGTTGTTGGCATTGTAGACACTTTCTGACAAAGTCATGTGCCTCTCTCTCCATTGTCGGCCAATAGTACCCAGTTCTTAGCAACTTCTTAGCCAAGGTCATACCACTCGAGTGCGAATTGCACGTGCCATTATGTACCTTAGTTAGAGTAGTCGTGGCCTCCTTAGGTTTTAAACAACATAGCAGGGTTCCATTGATACTTCTATGGAGGAGGGTCTCTCCTAAGATGATAAATCGTAAGGCCCTTTTGACAAAGATTCGCTTTAGGTTCAGGGTGATGTCTGTTGGGAGTATTCCTAACCTTAGGTAGGTGTAAATGTCATGGTACCAAAGATCACCAGGACCAATGATTTCACATGTGTATTATGACTCTGGTACCTCAAAAGTGGGTACGAGAAGCTGCTCTACAAGGAATTTGTATTTCAAGATGTTGCGAGGGATATCTAGCAAGGATCCAATCGTTGCCATTGCATTAGCTGCTCTATTGTTTGCCCTCATTATTTTCTCAAAGGTGATATCGATGAATGGTTCCTTGAGGAATTCTACCACCTTTTTGTATGGTGTAATCTTATCATCCTTAGTTTGGTATTCATCGTTGACTTGGTTAATGATAAGTTGTGAATCCCCGTAGAATTTTAATGCCATAATTCGCCACTGTGACGCAATCTTGAGACCTATGGTTAAAACCTCATATTTTACAATGTTGTTCATATAGGGGAATGCCAACTTATAAGACCTTGTTATATAGTCTCCTTGTGGGGTAATGAATAACACACCAGCTCTTGATCCATGCTGTGTGTGGGAACCATCAAAGTATAGTTTCCAGTGGTCGGCTGTACTGAGATTAAAAAGTTACTCATCTAGAAATTTTGATACGAGTGCGTTGTCTATGTAGAGAGGAGCTTTTGCTAGTTGGTCTGCAATAACTTGTCTTTTGATCACCTTTCGCTCGACATATTCAATGTCATGTTCAGATAATATCATTACCCATTTAGCCATTCTGCCTATAAGCACTGCTTTTGACAATAGATATTTCAGAGGGTCTATCTTGGCAATTAACTTAATTTGATGAGCTAGCATGTAGTGTCTGAATTTTTGGGCTGCAAATATCAGTGCCAGGAAATCCTTTTCTATTGATGTGTAATTGAGTTCATGCCCTACCATTATTTTGCTAATATAGTAAATCGCCCGCTCGGTTCCCTTTTCATCATGTTAGGCTAAAAGGGCACCAAGGGTGGCCGTTGTTGCTGAGATGTACAAAATCAACGGTTTCCCTATGATCGGTGGCATTAACATAGGTGGTGTAAGTATGTATTCCTTGATATTTTTGAATGCTTGTTCGTACTTGTCATCCCACCTAAATGCGACTCCCTTTTGGAGAAAATGTGAATAAGCTATCTTTTTATCTGCTATTTGTGCTATGAATCTCTGGATGGACTAGAGCCTACCTTGTAATCCTCTAAGTTGTTTTAATGTTCTTGGTGCTTCCATGTCGAGGATTGCTTTTAACTTTGTAGGGTCCACCTCTATCCCTCTCATTGAAACTATGTACCCTAGCAACTTTCTTGATTGCACCCCAAAGACACACTTCTTTGGGTTGATTCTGACCTTGTATTGTTCTAGCTTGTCAAAGATTGCACTTAGAGTTGCTATGTGATCTTTATCTTCTTTGATTTGGTGAGTATTTCATCCATGTAGTCTTCGACAGTTTTGTGGATCATGTCATGGAAAATCAGTGTCATGGCCCTTTGGTACATAACTCCTGCATTCTTTAGCCCAAATGGCATCACATTCTAGCAGTAGGTGCCCCAAAGATATGTAAAGGCCATCTTGTGCTAGTCCTCTTTTGCTATCATTATCTGATTGTATCCTGAGAAGCCATCCATCAGTGATAGCATCTCATGTTTGGCGGTCATGTCCACTATCATGTCAATTTTGGGTAGTGGAAAATCATCCTTAGGACATGCTTTGTTTAGATCTCTAAATTCCATGTAGATGCGGATGCCCCCATTCGGTTTTGAGACTAGAACAAGATTAGATACCCACTCTAGATAGTCAATTGAGCATATGAAGCCAATGTCTAATATTTTTTTTAATTCTATCTTAACGAGCATGGCTATTTGCGGGTGCATCTTCCTTAGCTTTTGTCTGACTGGTTTTGCTCCAAGGTAAATAGCCAAATGATGAACCATGACCTTAGGATCCAAACCTGGCATGTTAGCATAGGTCCATGCAAATTTTACCTTTCTTTCTTTCAGGAATGCTGCCAATAGTTCTTGTTCCTCTGTTAAGAGTGACTTGGCATAGAAAGTGATTTGCAACTCTGTTTTTGTTCCCAAGTTGATAGGGTTGCATTGCTCTGCCAATACTATTGATTTCTCTTGATGTAGAGCAATAGGAGGGAGATTGAATCCTTCATCCTCTGGTGCCTCAGAGAGGTTTTCACCATTGGATGCATCCTTTATTTTTACTATTTTGTGGTTAGAGAGTGCCACAGTGTGGTTTTCACTCAATAAACTCGAGCTTATTCTCAATATTTTCCTTTTGTGACTGAAGGACTCAATCGTCTCCCCATAGTATGCATGTGTGTTCAATGTGATGCTAAAGCAAGCCTTATGGTCCCCACATGGAACTGTATCCCTTAGTCCCATGAATTCTGAGAGAGCCTTGTCGTTTTTAAATGAGTCTAGAATTGGTGGTCCATGTTGGTCATGATTGATGAGTTGCGGTTGTACTAAGGTGATTTGGTGGTTTGGTCGGTTTGACTTAGCTATGGAGGCACTAATCATTAACAAGGTGGAATCTTCAAAAAGCCTAGGGATACCTGCTATGGTATCATCATCATCACTACTAGGACAAACATCCGTGACATCAAAGGTGAAGTTATCGAGTGGGATACCTAGGCATACAGGTGGTCTAGGAGTGGTTGTTGTTACCCGAGGAGAGGACCTGACTGCTCTTCTGGGAGTACCCCTACCATGTACAGTTATACTTGGAGGAGTATACCCAAGGCCAAGGTTTCGATTTCTTCTTTCTACAATGATGGGCTCCAGCCATGCATCACTGTTCCTTCCAAGGCTTTCATTCCTATTATAGCCCATACCAAACATTATTTGTAATCCTTTGTTAGTTTCCTCCATGGGCAGGGTGGGAGTGGGTCTTTCATCTTGGTATAGTGTGTTTGAGATGTCATCCTCATCCACATTCTCTCGACTAAGATCCCCCCAATGGCGGAATCCAGAAGGTTCTACTCTATCAGTGTGGATAGGTGCTTCAACTGGCTGGGGTTGTCCATGAAACCTAGGAGATTATGGTAACTCTCCTGCAACAAATGTATTTCTTTTCATTCTATAGTTTCCACATCCATTGTCTTGGATCATGTTTTCGATTTCGGATATGTCAAGGATAGCGGGTGTCTCTATCACAGAAGTGGAAGCAAGGTTGGTTGGGTCTATGTATGAAGTAGATGGTTCTTCATCATTTTTGGGTACTTGGGGGATCTTATAAAACTTGGCTTCCAAGTTTTTGCAGTAGGCAAAAGGTTCAGGATCCCCATATATAGTGACCTCCTCAATTTGGTGTGAGAACTTGATGCATCAGTGATAAGTCGAGGCCACTGCCTTCATTCCATGTATCCACAGGCGTCCTAGGAGGATGTTGTATGGTAGGTCGAGGTTGAGGACTTGACAGGTGGTTTCCATGGTTGCCAACCCCACTTGGATGGGGATTTTGATAGTGCCCTGAGACACTCTTTTTTGGTCATCATACGCCCTTATTGTGATGCTTTTGTTCTTATTGATGGAATCCTCGATGAATCCCAATTTATTTATGAGCTTTAGAGAAAAAATGTTAAGGCTTGCACTTCCATCCACCAGGACTCGTTTGAATTTCTTTTTATGGATGAGCACTTGAAGGTGGAGTTAACAGTTATGAGATGGCTATGGAGGGAAATATTGGTCTGAGAATGTAATGAGATTTGGGGTAACGATGTTACCCACCATAGCCTAGAATTGTTCTATCTCAAGGGTGGCAGAGATGGTGAACGTAGCTAGTGCTTCATCAAGGATCTTCCTATGGGCAGTGGAGATTTTTAATAGTTCCATGATGGAGATTTGGGTGAGAGTTCTCTTTAGCTGGTCAATGACATTGTAATCATAGGGAATGGCCTTTGTATTATAAATGGGGGTTTAGTTGGTGCCCCGATAATGGTAAATTTTTTGCCACATGTGGTGAATCCATAGTCATTGTTAGCTCCTTTGACATTTATGATGGTGACCATCTCATCGACACATCTGACTATCTCTTCGTATACTAGATTAGCACTAGCATAATTTTGCTTGCCCTTATTGTTCCCTTGATTTTTGCCTTGATTGTTCCCTTGGTTGTGGTTTGGCATCGAATTCATGTATATTTTTCAGTCTTGGTTTATGGCTGGTTGTTCGATATTGATGATTTTATCCTCAATGAGGTCTTGGATGATGTTTTTTAGCCTCATGCAATTAGCGGTGGTATGTCCTTTGACCTTGTGAAAGTCACAAAGGAGATTTTCATTATGCCATGGTAGTTTGGTCATGGGTTCCATGTATTTCTCTAAGTTAGAGACCTTGATTAGATTCTCTTTGAATAGCTTCTTCATTATGGACTCAATCGATTCACCAAGAGCTATGAACTTCCTCTTGGGGGGATACTTGCCTCATGGAGGTGGTCCTGCTTGATTACCCAAGTTGTTGATTTGATTTGTGGGCATTGGTTGTTGTTGTGCTACTATCACATTAGTCTCCACATTATTCTGATTATGATTTTGTGGTTGATGGTGGGTTTGGGTATTTTGCTTAGGGGCACTAATGACCACTTTAGCATCGACCACACCATCGTTCATGATATTTTTATTCCTCGACCAAGTTTGATGTTTATCATTGTAGTTGTGAATGTTGATGCACCTCCTCATGCAGTAAGGGCTCTTTCGATGTTGAGCGCCTTTGGGATTAGTTGGTCATATGATGTGATGCACTGCATTTTCAAGTAGAATGCCAAGTTTTCATCTAGATTTGCTATGATGGTGCAAACTTGTTGTTCTTCTAGCATGGTCCACTTGCTCTGATTGGCCTTGGATCGCCATCTTTGCAAGAAGGATGTGAATAGCTCTATTTTTCTCTGTTTGAGTGCAGATAGTTCTTCCAAACTAACATTCGCACCCATATTGAAGGCATAATTCTTAGGGAAGGCTTCCACGATTTCCTCGAATGTTTTGATGCTAGTGGGTAGGCGAGAAAATCATTCCATGGCTAGAACAGTCAAACTCTGGGGAAAGAGTCGCATTAGATATGTGTCATCATATGTGACCTCTATGCAGTGCACCTAAAATTCCCTGACGTGGTTTTCAAGGTTACCCATTCCATTGTACTTGTCAAATTTGGGGATCTCGAATCCCTTTGGGAATGGTATCATGGTGAGACTTCTATCGAAATGGTAAGGGCACAAGTTGCTTGGTGTTCTCATGGTTTTTCCTGATTGTAAGTCCAACACTTGTTGCGAAAGTAGTTTGATTTATGTTGCGACATCCTTGCTTGGGTTGGGAGGTGGAATGAAGGTGTTGCAAGGTGTTTGAGATGTTTGATGGGCGGGAAGAGTACTATTGGGCATTTGCTATAAGATTTTTTGTGCATTCAAAGCCTATTGGTATGCCTGCATTTGCATCAACAATGCTTGTTGTTGATCTTGCTGCTATTGTTCCAACGATGTTTGTTGTTGGTCCATCTATTATTGTTCCCATGAAGCCTATTGTTGATCAATATGTTGTTGTGCTATTAAAGCTTGTTGTTGATCTAGCTGTTGTTGTGCCAACAAAGCTTGTTGTTGGTCGAGCTACTATTGTGCCAACAAAGCTTGTTTTTTAGCTTGTTGTTGGGCTTGTGCTTGTGCTTGAGCTAGAGCTTGAGCTTGTGCTTGAGCTTAGGCTTGTGCTTGTGCTTGTGCTTGCTCCTTTTTCTTGAGTACTCTTTGTTGGTTGACCTTTTGAAGGGTTTGGATTAGAGTGGTGAATGAATTTGTCATGTTGGCTTTTGGTGGGATTAGGGGTGGAATAGGAATCATGCCGATCGTTGTGACGGGTGAAGGGATCATGGTGATGATTGGGACTTGGGTTGTTGGGGGGTGGCTGAGATGTTTGGTCCTTGAGATGGTATGCTCTGGGATATTTGAGGACCAATTGATGTGTTTGTTGCATTGGCTTGAATGGTTGCCACTTGTTGCTATGATGTTGTGGGAAAAAAGTTGGAATTCAAGGTGATGTGCACATTTCCCTATTCTGAGAAACTATCGGTATTTAGGGGAGGAAACCCTACTCTAAGTGGTGATGTGGTTGCAAATGGAAATGGTGGAAGAGATGGTATGCTGCTTTGGAAAGAAAAGTGATTAGCAACATTGGTTGTTCCAAACAAACCTCCTTTTTCTTGTGATAGAGAAGTTGGTATGTTTAACTGATAGGTTGGTGAGGCATGGAATGAAGATGAACCAGTGGGATTATGAAATGTAAGTGGGACATACGAGTGCAATGGATTTTTTGGAACAAAATTATCTAGTGTGGTGGTGACAGCCACCTCTTTATTGGTCATAAGGTGATGTTGTTGTAACTCTCGAAACATAGCACTTCCCTTGTTTCTGATTGGTGAGGCTGGAGTGATGGTTGTCGTGATGTGAGGTATTTCTTAATTGATGTTTGATGTTGGGGATGCATTTGTAAGAGGCATTTCTGTACTAGTGCTTGCATCAAGGTCAGAAGGGAATGAGACCCCTCCTTCCATTAACATGTTTAAGTACTTGAACATGGCACTAACAATTTTATGGTTCTCGAGATTTTGAACCATTTTTATCATTTCGGATTGTGTCATCCCCATGTATCCATTTGTGATGTCCTCCTCATGGCTCTCCTGTTGAGGATTTTGTGATGATAAAGGAGAGTTACTTGGGGGATTGCTTGATCCTGCTAGATTTATTTCAGAGGTTAACTGACTCATGTCCACAAAAGTTGATTTTCACTGATATTCTCCATGTTCTTCTTGTATTGAGATCTTGTTTGGACCATAAAAAATAGTGATTGTTTGATCCTAACCTTTTAGGCCCAAAAGAGAAGAATTGGGGAATTTAAATGATCAAAGATGGTGGTAATGGTGATGGGATAAATAGATGGAATGAGTGCATTAATTCTTTTGGAGGAATTTTGAAGGGTTATGCTAGACCTGTAAGGGCTTAGATCGATTGTGATAATTTGACTAGATGCGTTAAGTCAAATAGGATTGTAGTGAAGTTGTATTCCCTAGGAAGTTGCGTTATCCTTGGGGAACTTGCACAAATGGATGAATTGGCTAAGTGTGTTAAGCCAATGTGATTGTGAACTAATAGACTCTAGGAAGTTGCATTATCCTAAAGATAAATTTTTCCAAAGGTTTGACTATTTTGGCTAGGTGTGTTAAGCCAAGATAGGGTGATGTTATTTTAGCCCTTTAAGTTTAGCACGAGAATTTTTTCTAGATTTCACAAAAGGTTTGTTGATGAAATGAGATTTGGTTGATGGAGGAATGGATGAGGATGCCGACTTTGATCTTGAACCTTAACCTAGACATGACTCTCTCTACAAAATCTCTATGTTGAAGAACACGCTAGACTTCCTATGGGAGAAAAGAAAACCTTTCAAAAAGTTTGGGATTCTGTTGGTAGTAAAATGCATACAAAGTCGGATTGTTCCTTGAAGCTTTTTTGTAGAAGTTGTATACAAGTCTTTCTCTTACTTCAAGGAGCATCTCAAGGCATTTTTCATGGGCTTTTAGGATTATCTTTTTGAACTTTGGCTTTGGGATTTTAATCTTGTGGGAAATCATTGGAAACAACACACATGAAGTTCAATTTGTCTCTTTATCTTGGTTTAATGAATTTGTTTTTACCAAAGACACTTGCTTGCTTATGTTTCAAACAATATGTCTAATGTCCCACTATCTTTCTCATCCCACAAGGTCCATTGTGTGGAAATCGAGGAAAATAGGGAAAAAGTTCCCTATGTTGAACCTTGTTGAAAACAAATGATGGTAGAATTCAAGCACTTAGGAACCTCTAGGGATAGAATCCCTAGGGAAAGCAAGAGTGCTTTAAATTCATCAAAGGTATTTGTCTCCTCAAAGGGGTTTGAAATTCAAAGGTCTTGTGAATGTGCATTTTCAAGTGTTTTTTGAGAACCAAGCAATGTGTTCTTTTCTTTCAAGTAATTTTACAATCCTAGGATGATAAGGCAATATCTTGTTGGGTTCCCACTTGGATAAATCCAGCTGCACATATCTTGTGCGAATGGCTAAATGCTTGACCACACTGACTCCCCTCAATGGAACACACTTCTTGGGTCAGCCAAGCATTAGTACCCATGAGTCTCCCATGGCATACTTTCCATTTCTACAACAAGACCGCATGTATAACTTGGGGCGGCTTGAGAGGACATGACCTTTTGCACCAACAAGATAGACAAGGTTTTGGCCTTTTTCTAAACAAAGGGTTCTAATGTGGACATTCCATTCATGGGGGATTATCCAACATCTGCGAGAGTCCATTGTTGTCCATCTCGTCAGAATAATCCTCGTGATTCTTGAACTTTCCTCAAGAATCCACACTTATATACCGGTTGGAAGTCGCTTGGCTTTAGCATTTTCCCGGTTGGGTCATTCCCTTGGGTGAGTAATTTTTCCCACAAGGCATGCCCTCTAAGATAAAAAATAGTGAATAAACATATTCGTAGTTCGATCAACCTTTGTTTAAAAAAAAAAGGAGAACACTCGTAATAAGTTTATTCACACTCGCATGTTTTGTTCATTTGTTAAATGCCCAAATTGAAATGTGGAGGCAATCTTTTTAACAACCTAATATCACCAAAATGTTTATTGATTCTCAAGATCGCAATGAAGTGCATACACATTTTAAATGATATTAAATTGTGAAAAGGATTGCAAAACATTGAAAACACTTGTTCATTTTAGACCTCAAAGTAATGATGAATTCTTTTTAAGCATCAAATGAAATGTGAGATTGCCTTGTTCAATTTTAAACCCAAATTGAAATCTAGTAAATTTCTAAAGTTCAATTTTAACCAATAGATCAAGTTAAAATGGTTAATTTTAAGCCCCAAAATAGATGTGAGATGGTTTGGAATTAAAATAAAAATATATCTCAACAAGCATTAAAAAATGCTTTTGTGATTTTCTCCAATCGTGTTTTGTCTTGGCTCGATTCCAATGTTCAACCTTCAAAAGAAAATACAAAGTTAATAAAATATTTCATAAACTACCTCATGCATTAAAGCCCTAATCATAAGTTATTTTTTAAGAAATTTCCATCTAAAAAAAATTTATTTGACCCCCTTATGAATGCAAAAAATTTGCTTCCTCACTATTTATTTCCCGAATTAATCCCTTTGGTGTTTTACCGTAGACTATGGTATCGCGGTTGGCAGCTAAAGACAGTCAGCCGAGACCGATACCGCTATACTGCGGATGGTCGGATGGAAGACCGCGGTGGCGTGGTGGTGGTTAGCAATGACATTCAGGCGGCGGCGGTAGGCTTTACCGCATTACCATGGACATGAAGGTACGAGACCGCGGTGACGCGGTGATGGTCGGGAGATAGTTAACAGTTTTACCGCACTACCGTGGTGGGTGAAGTGATAGACCACAGTGATGCGGTGAAGGCCGTGGCGATTAACCACAATACCACAGGGGTTAGCAAGTAGACCACGGTAAGGTTGTGAAGATTGTGGCAGTTAAATGCAATATTATAGAAGGTGAGACTTAGCCAGCGGTGATGCAGTATGGTTAAGTGATGATCAGAGCAACAATTTGTGGGTTTACTATGGTACCATGGAGGGTCAGATGGTAGACCACGAGACGGTGGTGATAGTTAAGATAGGAAGTGCACTATTAATCACACTATCATGATCAAGGAAAGTTATCTAGCAGTAACGCGGTGAACACCGCTCTACCGCAGGTGGGTACGGACGAGGTGGCGGTAACGCATTTAACATCGCTCTACTATGGGTGGGTATGGATGAGGTGGCAGTAACATCGTAAAAAGAAAGAGCTAAAGCTTGAGGAAATACTCGACACTACTGTACCATGGGTGAATGGGCTGAGAGGCGTGGCAACACGGGAGATGGCCAACTAGGCTATGTAGGGGACTGGTGAATATGAAAGCATGCAGGAACAGTTAGGAAAACAGGTTTGCTAGATGTTGGAGCTGTAGCTAAACTGGTATGCAAGAATAATATGGTGGTCACTCAGACAAGCCCGTTGGCCGAACAATGACTTCAAGACATCTGCAAAGGGAAGGCAACTATGCCCCGACTAGAAAATTACACTGATGATAACTTTTAAAACAACAAAAACATCAATCTAATTTAGAGATACCAATAACGTACTATGTAAGTATTGAACCTAGATCTGTACTAAAATAGTAACATATCGATTCATAATTATAAATTCAAATAAGAGATGCGTCAATTAGATTTAGATACATTTAGATCTGCACTAAATTATTGACATATCAGTTAGATTCCCTCCTTCTAGCGCCATTTGTGAATGCTAAAACCTGCAAGATATGGCTTAAACAATTTCACCTTGTTAGCATGAAAGTTAGTTAAAACCAGCAAACTTAGAGATCCCTATGAAATATTTAACCATGTCTAATGATATGCAATCAATGAGTAGAAAAATAAGTTAAACAGAAGCATATAAGAAACATGATTAACCCTTTATCTCATAGCGAATTGGTGCCACCATGTTGTGTAGTAAGCAGCCCTTTCTCAATCCTTGAACAATCTGAATGATGTTATGACTAAGATTAATTCTCAAATGAAGAGAATAACCTTGCTTGATATCTGTGAAGTGAAGGTGAATTTGAGCATAGTAAGTTTACTCAAAGTTGTGTGTTGTTGAATGAGGAGAGGAGTCTCCAGTTTATAGATTTCCAAAATGGAAGAGAGAATGAAATAGAGCAATGTGGGATCATTCAACATCCAATGGCCAAGTCCCACTTGTCAAGATGTGAATGGTTGAGGAATGAGCACATTTTGGTCAATGTGCATGATAAATTCCATTAGGTGGAATTTTAAATTTGAGAAATGACATGTGAGAGGGAAAAAAGAATGAAATAAATGCCACTTGGCTCAATGCACAAGGACATGTAAGAGGAGTGAATGCCTTGTTGGATGTACAAGTCTACTTGGACTTTTTGAATTCAAACAAGGGAATATTCCCTTTTGATGCTATGTGAGGGAAAATGGAGAATTAAATAAATCAAAGTAATTGATTTATTGTGCAAGTTGCATTCTCTAGAAGATTTTAATGAGAAGGATTAACTTAATCAAGGGTTTGATTAATTTAATGAAGAATTAGATGATGTGACAATTTAGACTTAAATAGATGAATTAATTTAAAATCAAGAATTGAGAGGAAATGATTTATTTAATCAAGAAGGAACATGTTAGATCAAATCAAATAAGGTTTAATTTATTTAATTTAATGAGAGGACTTTAGAGAATTTAATCAAATAAAATGATTTATTTAATTAAATAGATATGTTAGGTTAATTAGATTAAATTGATTAATTTAATCATTAGAGGATAAAGACTTAATTAAATGACTCATGACTCACTAAATTAAGAGGCGGAATATGATGAAAATTTGAGAGTATGATTTAGGAAGGAATGTTATTAGTAAGTGTGTCAAACTGAAATTGTATATTTTCCATGTCTACAGAAGTGATAAAAATGAAAATCACTAAGGCACTATTGTCTTATACATGTTCTATGATGACAGAACAAACTTTGTATCCCCAACAAGTGGTATCAGAGCTAGTAGCTTGCTGCTCTTCATACCAACAAGTGGTATCAAAGTTGGTTGAAGGAGGTCAAGGCTTGATGATACCAACCAGTGGTATCAAAGTCTTCTCCTAGTTTCTGAAGTTCTAGGTATTTCTCTTGTGTTGATTTCTTAGCATGGAAAGCTTGAGGAAATATGGAAAAATTGATCGGTAATTGATCCATCGATAAGTGGAAGTTGTTGCTTCTTTGATTCAACATACAACTTGAAAGATGCTAGAGATGACTGGAGTTGATCATATTATTGCAATATGGTCTGAGGCTCCTAGCTTGCAATAGATGTTCTTGATGCAAAGGGCATGAGATGTGCTTGTGGTTTCTGTTGTAGTGAAGCATGGTTTCATACTGGGTGTCTGGTGAGAGGCTCCTTGGGGGTATGGAGTTGCTTGTGTTGCTATTCAACCATGGAGTATTTACCTTGTGTTGGGTGTTTTGACTTAGCACTAAAGGTGGTTTCTCTATTGCTCTGATAGTATGGAGGCTATGAAGTTGATCCTGGTGGTCTGCAACTTTTGAATAGCCTAGCCCTCTCGTATGCTTGTGCATGACTGTGGTTTTTGGAACTAGTCTTAAATGGACCTGCTATTCCATTCTTACATGTGTCTTGCACTCCCATGGTTCAGATTCATGTCTTTGGCTCTGGAGGTTTTCTGTAGATTTTCCTAAAATGTCTATCATGCATATTCATGTTTTTCATTGTTCTAGTTGGCCATGATGGTTGTGTGTAGACTCCTTAGTTGTCCAAATGAGCAGTGAATATGGAGGTGCATGTGTGTTTTGGAAACACTGTGGTTTTGCAGGTTTTACACGGTTAAGAAAAACTTGTGGTTTGTGGAGCTGTTGTTCAGCTATTTTCTAGACCCTAGCTTTTGGGGTGTGATTGGATGATATAGTTCTAGTTCGACATTATTTGAGGAGGTGTGATGTCTTCTCTACATGGGAGTGTTGTATGATTTTCTCTTTCAGCATTCTTGTGGCATGCTTGTTGGTTTTCTAGACTATGGTGTTTGAGTTGTGGATGTGACTGGAAAATTGGATCTGTTGCTGATCTAGTGTTTGATTCATGCTTGTCTGCTTTGGTTGTTCTCTTTGATGATCTCAATTTTGTAGTTTCCAGTGCAATGATAGATTTGCAGGTTTTCAATTGGTTGCATCCATAATTTGTGCAATGTTGTGGGTTGTCCTTACCTACATGTTTTTTGTGAGACAACTCAGAAGTGGACTGTCTATATCCATGAGGTTGTAAATATGAGGTGCAGATCTGTTAGCTGACCTTGTTTGTGGTCTCTTGTGCATTGGCATGGCTATTTTGAGATGAGAGAAGGGATGGTGTTTGAGTACCTGAATAGTCAATGATGAGGACCTATAGCATGTGAATCATGATGTCATGGAGAGCTAGATACACTGGCTAGTGTAAGATTTTCACAGTGATCGTTTGGTCAGTCATGGTGCTTGGAAAGCTCGATGTCATAGTTCACTAGGAGCTTTAGCAGTGACTATGGACTCATCACTTGGTGGTGAATGATCTTCTTTGGTGTTGCAAATGCTTCTTGGGGATTCTTAGATCTTGTTGTTGTAGAAGAGCTCTTTCGCATTTGCATGGTCACTATTTGAAGATGTGCTGCATCTTGGATCCATGGAGGACTTTGGTAGTCTTTGGTTGAGGTGCTGGTAGTGCTTGACAGGTGATGTTGGTTTAGAGTTTGTTTGCTTGATGTCATGATTTACCCTTTATTAGAGTTTTGGCATGTTTCTTTGCTCTTGAGACCATGGAAAGTTCACTTGAAGCATGGTATCTCCTAAGGGAGGATGTGTAAGATCATGGTGTCATGATAAGTTCTTGTTCCATGGTTCGGAGCTTTGAGAGTGGTCTAGTGTTTCTTTATATTTTGAGTACTATGGTCATATGCTGGTGGATTTCATGATAAGTGCAGCAATGCAGATTGGAGTTAGCATGAGATGACAGGTTGTTGGTGCTCATGGATGCATGGAGAATAAGGTGAGGCTAGAATTATTTTGAGAATGTTGATGTTACAGTTGAAACTCTAAGTAGCCTTCACCTTGGTTGAATGCGATTTCAACAAAGACCATGAAGGAAATTGCTCTTGGGTAAGTCATGGTGGCTTGTGTAAATTGGAGGAGCATTTTTTCTTTTCTTCTTGATCTACTCGGCAGTGAAGTTTATTTGAAAGGTACTCACTTATTATATCCTCTAGATGTGTGTTATGCTTGCTTTCATGATACAAATCTTGAGTTGTTTTGAGTTTCTAGAGGTTTCATAATGAAAGGTGGATAGCATAGTGTATCTCCTTGTGCTTTTGAGGACTGATAGGAGATGGTTATATGGGTTAGTCTTATTTTTTTGAGGTGCTTACATTTGTTGGATGTTATTAAGGCTTTTCCCTTGGGATGTGAAGAAGATCTTTCTTGGCACAACTGGCATCTATAAATGTGTGTAGGAGGATGCTACATGTTTTGATTTGCAATTTCTCTCTAATCTATTCTTTTCTTCCTATATGTTTGTTTTCATATGACTTTGGATGTGAGATTATTTTGTGGAGCCGAGTTGGTCATAGTTTGTGGTCATGTGTTGTCACTTGGGTGATGACATGAAGGTTCATGTGCTTCTTTCTTTAGTTAGATATGGAGGATCTTGGAAGAATGTGGAAGAATGTTGAGAGAAATGTCTCTTACAGCAGGTAGTTGTAGGTTGTGCAGATTAGTGTGGTTTTTACTTGTGTAGGATTTGGTGGACTTAGTATGCCTAGATCATGTGTGATGGTTCTTTGTTTGCATTCATCTAGACAATGCCTTTGTAGTGGGAGTACCTGGACGTGTGTAGTGTTTTGGCTGGTTGACACATGGTGCTTGTGTTTGCTATTGTTGGGTTGGCTGTGTGATGGCATGAGTTTACTAATGTTCATACCTCTGAGGTATGGGTGGTTGGATGATTCAACACGAGCTGTGGTTGCTGGTTTTCAATCATGTGGGTTTGATCAGCTGGATGGAGGGTTGTCATTTTTATGGTTGTTGTTCTAGCTGGTTGATTTCTTGTTCTAGAGAATAGTTTTTTGTGTTCGTGTTGTTCTTCGTTTGTTGCTGTTGTTTTGCTGCCTATGTCGCTTGAAGGATTAGATGTTTGCATTCCTGAGACTAGTGCTTTTTCACCTTGGTGTGTTCCTGTGTTTGGAGTTGTTTCTTGAGATAGTGGACATTTTTTATGTCGTTGCAAGGGTCTTGGTTGGAGCATGGAAGCATGGTTTTGGTCCTTGTTTGAGTGTTTGAAGGAAGCTTGAAAGTCTTCGACAAGTAGGAGATTGTTGGGAAATTATGCCTCAACATTTTTGGCCTTTACCTTGAAGACTTGGTGATTTCCTTCATGTTTTGGCCATTACCATAGTGGTCTGGCTTGGTCTTGGCAGTTTCTGTCTAGCAGTTACTGCCTTACCACGTGCGGTGAGTTCACTCATCGTGGTGGTGTGGTAAGGCTGCCTACAGCCTGCGTTGGTGGTTACCACCTTACCACACATGGTGAGTTCTCTCACCATGGTGGCATGGTAAGGCTGCCAACGGCTTGGCTCAGCAATTCTTGCCTTACCACTGGATATGGTCCCTCTCACTATCATGTCTATAGTGAGACCACTAGCGGTGGACTTGGTGGTTACTACCATATCATGGGTGGTGGGTCCTCTCACCATGGTGGCCACGGTGAGACCACCAGTAGTTGGCCTTGTGGTTACCGCCACACTGTAGGGAGGCTCTGGAAGGTCAATGGTATCACGGTGGAGATGGTTGGGTGAGCTTGGGCGAGCTCACCGCCATACCGTGAGGTGACTCGAATAGGAGCATGGTAGTGTGGTGGAGTCAGGGTGCGATCCCAAATAGATCACTACCACACCACGAGGCAAGTCATCTAGGGCAGCCGTGACGAGGTAGAAGGCAGGGTGAGCTCAGGCGAGCTCATCGCTGTACTATGGCTGGGTCATGTGGGCTCAGTGGTAACATGGTAGGAACTCGGTTGAGCTCGAAAATCAATTGACCAAGTTGGATTGGTTTGACCGACAGTCAGTAGCAATAGATGAATGAGATGGTGACACATGGAAGATCCTTATGATCTGTTTGGCCGAATGGCTATTTTTTTATCTGCGACTGAGCTGCATTATTATAGCAAGGTTGATGGACATACATGTCTAAGACCAGATTTAATGTTGCACAGCTCGATGCTTGCGGGTTAAATGGTGCATGTTATCAAAAATGGAATGTTTACAGGTGGATTGCTAACAGGGATGGGCTGAACAGGTATGCACATGGTATAAGGATCAGGTGTGTAGTTCAATAGAAGTGATGAGATAACAAAGAGATTTTGAGTTTGTTTGAGTGGTTCAATCGTGAACACTTAGACTCTTGGATATGTTAAGATGTGAACCTGTGGAGGCTGTGTGGCTGGGCTGGCCATGATGGTTATTTGTGAGGAGCTAAAGGGAATCTACACAGTATGTCATGAGGATATTGTAACTATGTAAAGATTCTATTTTGTGTTCCATATTATCTTTCTCTAGATGAACAAGATGTAATAGCCTGAAGAGCATAGCTCTATGTTTGTATTGTAATCATTTTAGTTATTGAATAATACAAGTGAGTTGAATGTTTTGGAGGTGGGGATTTTTACTGGAAAAGGTTTTCCCCACGTATATCTGTGTGTTCATTGTTTTCTCTCTCATGGTTGTCTGATTGAGTTTCTTGAATCTATGCTTGTGTTTAATCTGCTATCTTGTTATGCATTTACTTCTCTCGAAGGATCAATGGGGGATGAACTGTGCTTGTTTTCACTTTATAGCATAGTTGTTTGTGTCTTTGAAGTGATAAAAAAGAAAATCACTAAGGGACTATTGTCTTAGATGTGTTCTATGATGGCAAAACTGACTTCGTATCCCCAACAAGTGGTATTAGAGCTAGTATTTTGTTTCTCTTTATACAAACACGTGGTATAAGAGCTGGTTGAAGGAGGTCGAGGCTTGATGATACCAACTAGTGGTATCAAATTATTCTCCTGGTTGTTGAAGTTTTGGGTATTTCTCCTATGTTGATTTCTTAGCCTCGCAAGCTTGAGGAAATATGGAGAAATTGGTTGGTGATTAATCCTTTGATGAGTGCAATTTGTTGCTTCTTTGATTCAACACGTAGCTTGAAAGATACTGGAGATGAGTGGAGTTGATCATATTGTTGCAATATGGTATGAGGCTCCTGGCTTGCAGTACATGTTCCTGATGCAAAGGGCATGAGATGTGCTTGTGGGTTTGTTGTAGTGAAGCGTGTTTTCATACTGGGTGTCTGGTGAGAGGTTCCCTAGTAGTATGGAGTTGCTTGTGTTGTTGTTCAGCCATGGAGTATTTAGCTTGTGCTGGGTGTTCTGACTTAGCACTGAAGGTGGTTTCTCTATTTCTCTAACTGCATGGAGGCTATGAAGTTGATCCTGGTGGTCTAACACTTCTGAATAGCCTAGCTCTCTTGTATGCTTGTGCATGACTGTGGTTTTTGGAATTGGTCTGAAATGGACCTTTTGTTTCGTTCTTACCTATTTCTTGCACTCACATGGTTCACATTCATGTCTTTGGCTCTGGAGGTTTTCTGTAGATTTTCCTAAAAAGTCTATCATGCATATTCATGTTTTTCATTGTTCTAGTTAACCATGATAGTTGTGTGCACACTTCTGAGTCATCGAGATGAGTAGTGAATATGGAGGTACGTGTGTGTTTTGGAAACACTGTGGTTTTGTAGGTTTTACACTATCAAGAAAAACTTATGTTTTGTGGAGCTGTTGTTTAGCTATTTTGTAGACCTTGGCTTCTTTGGTGTGATTGGATGATATAGTTGTTGTTCGACATGTTTTGAGGAGGTGTAATGTCTTCTCTGCATGGGAGTGTTGGTATGAGTTTCTCTTTCAGCATTCTTGTGGTGTGCTTGTTGGTTTTCTAGACTATGGTGCTTGAGTTGTGGATGTGACTTGAAAATTGGATCTGTTGCTGATCTGGTGTTTGATTCATGCTTGTCTTCTTTGGCTATTCTCTTTGATGATCTCAGTTTTGTATTTTCCAATGGAATGATAGATCTCATCAATGTTAGCAGTCAAAGCTTAGGCAAAACTAGAATCTAACATAGAATATCCAAACCTTTTGGGTCTCTGCTTCAAATGTGTAGAGCTCCTCACAAGGTGAGGTTGAGGTTCTTCATCTTGTTTATAACTTTAGAGCTACTTGAGCTCTCCTTATTAACAAGTACACTAGGACTACATAGTTCATCCTTATCTAGAGTAAGAGGAAATTCAACTACCTCCTTCTTTTATACTTCTTTCACCTCTGACTATAGATCAACTATAGAAGGTTTCAACTCACAAAAGATCACACTTCTTCTAGACAAAACCTTCTTTGTAACTAGGTTCCAAAGGTTATACCCTTTCACACCAATTCCATAACCAATGAGGATACACTTTACAACCTTGGTCTCTAGTTTAGATATTTTCTCACTAGGAACATATGCATACGTCTTAGCCAAATACTCCAATGTTTCTAAATGAGGGGTTCATACAAAACCATGTCTCCATAGGTGTCTTTTCCACAATCATTGAAGTGTGATATCTGTTAATTAACATGCTATAGCTATAGCCTCATCCCAAAACTTTTGTTCTAGAATAGCACTACTCAACATACTTCTTGTCCTTTCCATCAATCTTCTATTCATCCTTTATACAACTTCATATTTTTATGGAGTGTAAGGAGTTATTTTATGTCTTTTAAATCCATGGTCCTTGCAAAACTTATCAAAATATGTTGAAAAAAACTCAACACCATTATCCTTAAACTTTGGCTCACCCAGAGCAAGTATATAAAACTCAGAATTTAAAACTTTGGCTCACCCAAAGAAAGTATATAAAACTCAACACCATTATCCTTTAACTTTGGCTCACTAAGAACAAAACTCAACCCCTCCTTTCTCTACATGATGAGATTTACTCAAATTTGGAGAAGCACTATTACATTGCATTGCACATGAATCCATCTTATAAAGAGTTCCAATTTGTTCACCCTTATCCAACACCATAGAGCATTTAGTCATTCTACAAACACCATTTGAGAAAGATACTTGCACACAAACATAATTCAGTTTACTTAGAGAAAGTAGATTTCAATCCAGACCTATTATATGCATCACATCATTGATTCCCTTCACTCTTCCATCAGGAAACTGAATTCTAACTCTTCCATGACCAACAATTTTTAGGTGAGAATCATCACCCAGTACACCCTTCCACCGACATACTTTTCATATTTTCAAAACCAACCTCTATGAGAGGTCATGTGAAAAGATGCACCTAAATCAATCATCCAAACATCATCTGATGCCTGAGTCACTAAGGTTTCTATGAAGGTATCTGCATCGCTCTAAGAAGATTCATTTTTAGAAGAACTATTTCTCTTTTTTTTTCTTCTTATCCTCTTTGCAATATTTTTGGATGTGTCTAGTCTACCCATAGTTCTAGAATTTCACCTTGGACTTTTTACTAGGAGAACTTGATCTCCCCTTTGAATTGGATTTAGTATTCTTGTCTTTCTTCTTGCCTTTCTCCTTTGATTTGCCTTGAAAAACAAGCGATCCTTTTCCATCTTAGAATATTTCCTTCACATTTCCTCTGACAACAACAAAGAAACCATATATTCCATCTTGAAAGTGGTTGGTGTACTCCCAATATACATTACAAGGTGATCCCATGTGTAAGGAAAATAACACAATAGGAGCATGCAGCAATCCTCGGTATCTATCTTGACACCAACAGACCCCAACTAAGTAATGATCATATTAAATGCATTCAAACAATTTGCATCAAACTCCCCTTCCTCCATATTCAAAGAGTATAACTTATTTCCCAGGAATAACTTATTTACTATATATTACCCTTGATAAATGTCACCAAGCTTCTTCCACAATTTTTTTTTTTGTCTTCTCTTCATGCACGTTCAAGAGAATTGAATTATCTAAAAAAAATCTGATCATACCCTTGGATTTGTGGTCCGTTGCATCCCAATCATCTTGAGAGGTTGTTGATGGTTTGTTAGAGGAAACTACATCTAATAAATCTCAATCCAAAAGAAAATATTTCATTTTGAGTTTCCACAACTCAAAATTGTACCATTGAACTTCTCAATATCTATTCTTCTAGATGTGCTCGCCATCACAAATGTACAATAAGATTACAACCAGATTTCTCTACAAAAATCCCACTAAAAAAGATCAACACAAAAAGCTTGTTTTACCCACAAGGACAAGAAAGTTAGCTAAGCTTTGATACTAATTGACAGGAAAACAAAGTGTGGAATAAACCTTCCTAATACAAATATTTGGGAGAGAGATACAAAAAATATTTCAAAACTTGCAATTAAAGTTCATTTAAGATGCACATACATGAATAATAGAATATATAATTAAGAATGAATACCATATTTTACATGGGAAAACTCTTTCAAGAAAAAACCCACACACAAAAGCAAAGATCTCTTGTATTAGAGTAAAATGTAAATTACATGCAAGTAAAAATCTATGCTCTTTCAAGTGTTAATTCACAAAATGAATCCGATACCAATTTGATTACATTCACTCTGATGAACTTTTTAGTTCTAAAACAATGCATTATGGAATTCATACATACATCTTAGGAATTCTAGGAAACCATTGTTCCAAATTCCATAATAGATGAATGGTCACAAATGATGTAAACATCATTACCTTCTACCCTGTCGAAGTCAAATAAGAACATCGAAGAGACTTCAAACCTTGTCTCTTTGAAATATCATTGTGATCTAGATACGTCTATCATTCCATCCCATTAGGATGTCAAAGGGATAATGTAGCACCTCCCACCAACATAAGGAAGTCTCACCAAAGAACCCTTCAGCCTTAAACATGTGATCCCCATTACATACTTTTTAACCATGTCATCACTGTCACTAGTGTTCACCTTTATCGACACTCTATGGGTTTCACTTTATCGGCATATCAAAAATATCATCACCAACATCCTAAAAAATCACCATTCCCTCTAATGAAGTCATCCTTCATTCCATCGAGATGCCAAATATAATTTCAAGTGACTTTACTTTGGCATAGACCTATCACTCTAACCAAACACTTCTTGTAGTTCATTGGTATATGTCAGAGACTACTCATTTAGTTCCACCGATATTCACTTGTCTCGTCGATGAGGCTTTACTGCCAATGCAAACTCTGAACATACCTAATGATAAGCTAAGCGCTTATCGATATTTCAAAGAGACTCATCTCTAAGTCCCATCGACATGTGATTGTCAACCCAATGAATCACTTAACACCAACCCATGCAGAGCTTATAAGGATGTCGAGGAGACTATAAACTTCATCCCATCGAAACTCAATTGTCAGCCCAATGAACTTGAAGTTGATGCCTTCTATGCTAGTAAGTTTGAGACACCCTTTCTCAACATATTGGAAGAAATATTAACCACTTAAGGTAGATCTGGGATGTCACACAAGTAGGAGATCTCTATGTTTGATGGAACAGAGTATGCATTTTAGAAAACAAGTTTGGAAGGATTTCTGGGTTATCTAGAATATGACATTTGGAAATCAATTCAGAATGGATATACTATGTCTACAAATAGTTTGAGAATTGAAGCTGAAATCAAGGCCTATGAAAGAAATGTTAAAGAAAGGTATTCTCTTTTAAGAAGTCTTACAAATTCTACATTAGTGAAAGTTATGAATTTGAAAACTCTTGAAGAAATCTGGAAAAAGTTGGAAATAATTTATGAACGAGATCATAAGGTTAAACAAGCCAATATGCATAATCTAAAGGTCACATTTGAGAACTTCTGAATTTATGAAGATGAAAAAATTACAAGCTACATGTAGAGGGTAGATGAAGTGGTCAACTGCATCAGAGGTTTTCATGGAAATGTCAAAGAATTAAAAGTGGTAGAGAAAATTCTTAGAACCATTCCTAAAGCTTACAGTCATAAATTTTCTTCTATTGATTAATTTTCAAATCTAGATTATTTTACTAGAGATCAATTGTATGTTTCTCTAGCTGCATTTGAAATGAGAGAATTTGGTACAAATAATGGTACAAAAGTTGAGACTGACTTTAAGGTTGGAAAACCAGAGAAGATTGAAGAATTAGATTAGGAGGATCTTGATGATGTGGAAGCTAACTTTGTGAGAAGAATAAAAAAGGGTATCAATAAGTAAAAAGGTAAGTTCCCTTTCAAATGTTTTTGTTGTGGAAAGATAGTTCACTATGCTTCAAAATATCCAAACAAAGTTATGAATGACATAAATAAGGAGAACATAGGTAAAATGGTTAAGAAAAGTTATTATGTTAGAGAAGATGCAAGTATTAATGATGAATAATTTGATTATGGAGATGATGATGATGGTGAATTCTTGTTCATGGTTTTAAAAGATGTGTGAAGCAATGCCCTCCAAAGACAAAGGAAAGTATTGAAGGTACCTTGTGTGGCAAGTATGGATGTGTTTGGTGGTGTTTCCATTAATGTTGTAATTGATGTCAACATAGTTTAGTGTGATTGCAGATGGTACTTGTATAGTTGAGATGTTATAGAAGTGGTTAGAGTACATGGAGCTATATTTATGGTTGTGTAGTGATTTTTCCAAATGCTTTCGAGAAAATTAAGAAATAATGAAGGTAGTGTTGAGTATGTGTTCTAAGTATGCTATGGTATTATGCTTTGCATTTATTCTACGATGATCCTATTCCTATGTGGATCTATGATATTTTTCATGAGCTTCAATGGATAATATATCATAAGTTTTAGCTTCTTGATCAATGGAGAATGAAAGATGTGTGAACTAATTTGGAAAAACTATTTGTTTGTGGACTAGGAGAAATGTCTTTGCTCCATAGTATTCTGGTGTTTTGTTTTAGATCTTGCAGATCTGGAAGAAGGTTAATCTTGATTTTCTTTGTGTTCTAGAAAATTTGCTTGTGATTTGGTGCTCTGAAAGATTTGCTCTAAATCCCCTATGTGTTTTTGGTTGGTCCGGTTGGATTGTTGAAGAATTTTTTGTGCATGAAGATTGTTATAGTTGTTGCAGATGTATCTGAAGGTCTCTAAGAGATGTTAATTTTTTTGGTGAAGCATGTTGGATGGTCCACATGTGATCATCTTGTTGGAGATGTGTGTACTTTAAATACTATTGGTGTTTTCATTAGGTTTGGCCAACTTGGTCTCTACACATTACATAAAGATTTTCATCGAATTAAGAAACCATGTGATTGATCCAAGATGTTTTTTGGGTCCTAATTAAATGTGTAATTGGTCCTCTCTTATTCTTATCCACTATGGGAATTTTGAGTAATCGAACTAATTTGAATTTGTAAATTGAAGGATGTATAGCCAACCTTGGAAAATGCTTCTAGGGTTGAAGATGGTATAAAAGCAAGTCAAGATATTGTAGATTGTAAGACAAGCAAGTGAAGTCTTCGAACAAGTGTGAAAACTAGATTTTGTAACAGAGAGTCAAGGTAGAAGGGTATGTGTAGGATCATGATGGGCCAACAAGTGGTGATATGTAAGTGATTTGATGGCCCATGTGGTTGACGAATTTTTGTTTACCAAAAAATGATGAAATGAAAAGGGTTTTTAAAGGATATTCTCAGATTTCCATCAATATAAATTATGTTTTAATTGAATTTAATAAATTATTATTATTCATTTTCTATTTGAATTACGACTAAAGTCCTGATTGATAGGTTGATTGAAAAACATCTATAACATTCAAATGGTATCACATTTTTTGAATCTGAAATATGTGTCACATTCTATGCTTTGCATACTATAGGATTGAAGAAATAAAAAATGAATTTCATGAAGTTTTGACCAAATTAAGGTGGTCAGATATACGAGTTTTTATATTTTTTAGAAGTTGTAATAAAAAAATCATAATTAATTATTTACTTGGAAACAAATTACAAAGAAATGTGCATCACATCGGGACATGAGTCCTCTACTTATATCTAAAATATTATAAAAAAATATTATCATTTTATTGTGGTTAGGGTGGTCAAACAGACACCTACTTCTTATTTTTTCCTTGAAATTTAAGTACTACTACATTGAAATATCAAATTTTCACAAAATAGATTTTTTTTTCTTTTTAAACAAACCTAGTAGTTTAAAAACTACATTCAATTTTCTACATATTCTATTCTTACATATTTTTGAAATAATATAGATAACTTATTCAAATTTTTATGTCAAGTTGCCTAACTTTGATTTTCTAAATTTTCATTGCCACTTAAGGGCCTGCTTTTTCCATGATGATCTTGCACATACCCAGCAGTACTTTGATGTGTTAGATTCCTAAAAGCAGTGAGATGATGGTGTCTACAATATTTTGATCAAGCTATGAATGTGTGGAACCTTCTGTGGTTGATCTATAATTATCTTTTCTTTATCTATAGGTAGTGATCCTCCTTCTGGACAGTGAGTCCTATTGTAGGTAGTGAGCCCTCTATCAGTGAGCCTTTGTATTCGATATTGCATTATTACTATATTGTGAGCTAATCCTCACCATGGTTTTTCCCTCATTGGGTTTTCCAGGTAAATCTGGTGTCTATGGTGTTTTCTATCTATTATTTTCATTTCAAGTTTATAGTTAATAATAGACCGAGTTAAAGTGGAATTGATTAAGGTTAGAAGTAAAGTAATTTGATATAACTAATTCACCCCCCCTCAGTTATCTTGTGAATTTAAACACCTTGGTATCTACTTTCCATGCTAAATAAGACAACAAATATTGGATCATTGATAGTGGATGCTCTAATCATATGACCAGTGACAAGAGTAAATTTTTTAGACTTGAAAAGTAAGATGGAGGACTTGATAGATTTGGTGATGATTCAAGTGCTAAGATATGTGGAATAGGTTCAATTAGTTTTGATGGAAAGAATAATATAAATGATGTTTACTATGTTAAGGGTTAAAAACATAACCTCTTGAGTGTTAGAAAAATGTGTAGCAAAGGATATGATCTTATGTTTTAGAATGATGGATATGAGATCATAAAATGATCCAAAATTGTGATTACTGCTAGAAGTACATATGGAAATGTTTATCAGCTCAAGGTTGTTGATGGTCATTGCTTCATGACTCATATTAATGAAACTTGGCTATGGCATAGGAGGATGTGTCACATTAATTTTGATAATATGGTAAGAATTAGTTTAGTTCAAGATGTGAGATTTTCTAAAGATTGCTAAAATGACATAATTAGGTATCCCCACCTTTTAGGAGATGGAGCACTAGGGTTTAGGACCTAAACCTATTTCCTTTAGGTTTCATTCAATCAAGTCCTACAGATCTCAATCCAAGGATGTAGAAGGGAGAGAGATCTGTAATAGGAAAGTCATAGGGTATATTTAGAGACTAAAAAGGGGTTCACCACCAAGCTAGGGCTTGGAAAGACTAGTAACATGCAAGATTTAATAATGAAATTGAATGATATGCAAGGATTGAATAAATGACGTAGAAATGAATGTAAAATAGAACATAAAACTAAGAGATCATATAGGTGCATTTGGAAACTCATAGAGGCTTGAATGTAGGTTTGAAATGATGAAAATGCTAAATTTAAAGCACACTAGGACTCATACACTAGGCTGGGCATATCAGTCCCAGATTAGGGTTTTTGTGTTGAAATGAGAATCTAGTGATGACATGTGTGGATCTTCATAAATATATAAAATTCACTATACTAGGAGTCATATTCCAGAAGTGGTGTATCAGTTTTGCTTAGCTTTTTTTAGAGGATTAAGATCTCAATATGCTCTTCAATCTTATCTCTTCATTCTCAATCTAATTTTCAGATCTGTAATGCTCAATTCTGCTTTGTAGGTGCCTTTTAATGATCTTGTAAACATGGTGACAACTTTGACAAGTTTTCAACCTTGAAAAATTCTTCCAATATTTCTTTTAAATGTGTCTTCAACCTAGATCTACAAATCACACACTAAAGAGAGGGAAAAATGTTGTTTGTTAGTGGATAGTGGTTTGCCTTGGACAAACCTCATTTTGGTAATCAAGCCTTCAAAAGAAATAGAAAAGAGGAGTGATGAGTGAGCAAATAAGTTATGCTGCAACTCACCAAACCCTTGAATATGATGTTGCAAACATGTATGAAATGGCTATAATGGATGTGGATCTTGACTTTTGCTTGAATGATATAGATCTTGACTTGAATGCTTGCTTGAATCATGAAACCCTACATCACAAGTGTTAGCTCAAAAATAAACATGATCCATGATGAATTTGACATGATGCTTGATACTTGAATAATTCTCCAAGATGCTTGATAATCAATTCTTGAAGGCTCTCGAATTCTCTTGTGAACTCAAATTTTCTATAATGTATGAATACTTAAGTTTGTAGGTGAAAAATGAGTGAAATAACCTTGTATTTATACTTGTTTATGCCAAATTTTCTGAAATTACAACACTACAAGCTTACATTAGATCTACGAAGATAACATCCCTCAAATAATTTGAATTTAATCTAGGTTTAAGCCACATGGGACTTGATAGATCTTTTAAAATTTTGACATTTCCTAGTTGGTTCCATGCAAAATTTTGGTGTTTTTAACACCCTTTGCTTGAGTGTTTGGTTCATGGTTTTTAGGGTTTGATAACCTTATCTAATTATTTCCAAACCTTAAACCCTTGTGTTATATTTCCATGTTGATCCCTACATCATGTCACTGGTTATCTTAGTTATAACCTATGTCATTATGCTTTTTATCTTTACCGACCCCTCTACCTAAGCTCGCCAGGCATTAGGTGTCTTTCATCATTTTATATCTCCATAGTCAGCCCAAAATATTTTACCTTTTAAAGGCTTAAGTCTTAAGTTTTTAGTATTTTATAAAGGGTCATCATCTATTTAGCTATCCCTTGGCCCCTTTCTGTATAACTAATGATGTATGCATGTGCATACAATCTAAGCCATTGAATGAAATGATTAAAATACAAGCCTTGCGTGCACAGCACACAATTTTTAAATAATTTATTTATGTTGAACCGTATGGCGTGCATGATTGTACCATGTGTCTTCTGAGTCATGTGGGACCCAATCCCCACTACCGTCTTGGTCTCATGTGGTGATGGATTGATGGCTCTAATGTACCATCGAGTCTTGATCTGAGCCATAGCGTGTGTTTCAGACAATGTATTAAATCATGTTACCTAACATCTTGTGCGGTATATGTGATGGTGACACGTGGACTCTACTGGTGGTGTAAGGAGGCTAGATGGGGCCTGCGGGTGGTGGACATTTTTTCTAACTGGGGAATTAATCATTGGTCAATGGACTTGCCATGTGAAAGTGTGGAATTTCAAACATATTTGACTCAATTTGATCCATTCAAAGAGCCACTTAATCGATGCATCAAGGTTTCACATTCAAAAAATAGAACCAGCCATGTGATGGCTATTTGGGCTCTGCAAATGGTGAGCATTAATGGTGAATGCTCTTTAGAGGATATCAACTTGATCCCCATGTGTGTGACGAGCTACTTCATAGTAATTATGATGAATTGTACACCGATTTCCATGTATTTGGGAATTAATGGTGGTGAATTGGATGCCAACAAATAATCACTCACTTGCTTGTGATTCTCTTGAAGAATTGATGGTTGACATCATCAATTTTCTTGATAAATATGGTTGAAGGCTCATCATTTTCACCATTGCAATTGAGAGTCTAAAATTTTTTGTTTCTTCTATAGAAAATACTAATTATTATTGCAAGGGTTTTTGAATTGTTGTGCAAGATGAGTAGGTCAACTGCTTCACCATCTTTTGTGTGTCCATCTGCTCGAGTTAATGTGCAGAGGTCTCAAGAGGATCTACAATTACATGAGGAAAGTAATTTTCTAGGTGCTCTCATCCTAAAAGAAGAATACAAGAAGCCCATCCCAATTGTTACCAAGTGTAGCTCTTAGCTGAAAGGCCAAGCTACAATTGTAGAGGAGGTGATGCGTGGAAAGGAGAGGAGGTCCACTGAATTTGAGCAAAGGCCAAATGCCAAGTTACGATATGTTCAAGGCTCCTTAGGAAGGTGGAATTCACCCATTAATGTCTCCAGTAGCTCTGGCAAGAGTGATACAAAGATTGAATTTGGTTATGGCCAATTCCTCATAGCTTTAACAAAGATGGCTGGTGTAAATGAAGAAGTCCTCATAGTTTCTCCAATATTTGTGGTAGCACTCTATGGTGTTGCTCATTCTGGTGCTGAAAAATGTGCTGATAAAAAAGAAGAAGTGGTTGTTTCACCACCAATAATGGAAAAAATGGGAAGTGAGCATATGTATCATGGCCTTCGTGTTGGTTTAGTTTCTAGGTGATGGTGGTGGTGCCTATTTTTCATTTTTTTTTTCAATGATGTGCTGGGTACTTTTTCGGTTCGATGTGGATATGAAAAATACGACCTTAATGTCATTTTACAATGGGTGTGGTGACACCAACTGGTTGCATTGGTTGTTACAAGTTTTGATTCCCTTTTTCGATAAATGATTACATCTAACAATCTGGGAATTTTAAAATACGGATGAATTTTTTTTTTAAATGAAATTTTGATGAAATGTAACTATAATGAGCCTGATGCTTGTTGCTCTCTTATACTATAAAAGAGATTTCAAGGCTAATTACAGATGTTGGATTTTGAATCTAGAATGGTTTAGGTAAAATATATGTACAATGAATGATTATAATGCAAAATTTTGGATGAGTTTGCTAGTAAATTATCTTGGGTATGAGTTGTATATAAATAGTCTTAAATAGTTTTAAGCAAATTACTAATATAAAAAATAAAATATAAAATTAAAGTATTTTCTCTCTTGTTTATAGCTGTTGCATATCATAAATTAAAATATCAAGTATCTTTTCACTTATCTTCAATGGTTTAGTTGAATGTATGATTATGTTCCTTGTTTTAACTCAAAGAGTTAACTAAATACTTGAAAAAGGTCATAGGACTGTCAGAATTTGTTAAGGATTCGGTAAGAAGTAATTATTTAAATGTTGTGATTTTTTGTGATGTAATGCATTATGAAGATAGTCAAATCATTTCAGGGTTAAATGTTTTGTATATTATCGATTATTTCATCTTTGACTCCTTTTGCCCAATTGATGAGGCACTGACCTATTTGTTATGAATTCATATACTCTAATGAATTAGTAAAATTCTTAGTCGTGGATTCAAAGTTAAAAAATTTATTATTCAAATATTATTCATTCTAAGATGTAAGTATCATAAAAATTTGTGCTCCCAGCAAATGAAACACTATTTGTGTAAAGGTTAGCCAATCCTTTAGTGAATAATGTATATTTTCAATTAGTAGGGACAAATCTGTGTATTGAAGTGTTCTTGAGACCTTGAATATCACATGAGCACAATAAATAACACCCTCCTTGGTCCAACAAAGCCTAAAAAGCTTTGCCCATCATGTTGGTCACTAGCTATTATGATTTTTGAATATAGAGGTTGGCTACCTCTTAGAGAATTTCAAAGCTTAGCTAGAAAAAACACCAATAGAAATGGTGACTCTGCTGGGGAGAACTCTAAGAAATTTATAAAAGAAATAATCCAAGTCATAGATTGAAACATCACAGAGTCAAGCATTTGGTGGATCTGAACATTTTTTTCAGATATTGAGAATTTTTGAACCTAGAAACATTTTGATTACAGTACATTCAAAGAATTTATGAACGACTCTATGATGAAGGTAATCTAGAATGAAATTTAGTTTTGAACGGGCTTCATATTTATTTTAAGTTCAATCCTATATGAAGGAGGTGGCGAATTTGGCTTAAGAACCTTATGAAGAACATGTAGAAATTCTAGATTTGCAAAGTTGCGGTCGTAGAAGAGTTCAATAGCTGCTATGATTTCCAGGTATTCTCATAGAATTATTTCATGATTCAACAAGTAGTTTATGATAAGTTTTCAAGAATGGAAATATAATTTTTTCCCAATTAAGTGAAAGACGCACTGATAGAGGTAATTTCTAATTGAGTATTGCATGCTTCTAGAATGTAATGAGAAATCCATGAGTTGTAATAAAGAGGCATGTTATGTTTTAAGTCCTTGGAAAATTAGATAGAAAATAATGTTGTAAAGATTTGAGAGCTTAGATGCAAAGATAATTTGAATTACTCCTTGAAAAAGTCTGGTAAGGTTTACAAAGCTAAGAAAAAATTACCTTATCAAATTGTATACCCTGGTATAAAATATGAATGCAACAGTACATAATAGACATCCTTTGTCCCATCAAGGAAATTTTAGTACTAAAAGATATAGTTCTATATATTTTAGTAATATTCATGGTCATCCAAATGAGATACTACCTAAATTCAGTGAAAAGGTACCTAAGTTTAATGGTACAAAGGATGAGTTAGAAAGCAAGCATCTGTAAGAGTTTGTTGATATGATGGGAAATTATGAATTGGATGTTGAAGATGTTGTCATAAAGTTATTTGTTCAATCTTTGAAAGGAGATGCAAGAGATTGGTTCTATTTCCTCCCAACAACTTCAATACATTCCTAGTATGAACTCAAACTAGCGTTCATGGAAAAATTTGGTGAGAGGGTAAACCCAAGTTTGATGAGAAATTTTTTTATGGACATACACAAAGAGGAGGACGAGTTGGTACCTTCTTTCAATATCATATTTTTAAAGAACATAAGAGAGATACATGAGAGCATAAGACCAAATGATGCTAAATGTTTGGTTGTATATCTAGGTGCATTTGAAAAAAAGATGAGCTATTTGTTGAGAGATAAAGAGCCCACAACACCGCACCAAGCATATCAAATTTCTATGGATATTGAAAACAATCTAAAGTATTCAATAATGAAAGGATGCCTGACTACTAATGCTAGTCATTCTAGCACATATTGTGTGAATTGAATCAATGATTCAACCAGTGAAGAATTATTGCAAGAAGATAAAGCTAGTACTGTCCTACTTTCTACATCACCGCAACATGTTGATCATAGTGATTTCCAATTGAAATGTCCACAAGTTTCAAGTAGAGCTAATCATGTTTCTTATGCTAAAAGATTATATGAAATAAGAAGAGGTCAAGGTGAATTGTCCCGTGACCTATTTCATAGGTTTGTGGATGTGTTATTGGAAATACCAGAAGATGTCAGGTGTAATGATTCAATGTGCTTTGAATTATTGTGTGAAACATACTAGCTAGGGATAAGTGTGTTGCCCAAGGCTTTGAAGCCTAAAAGTCTAGGCCAAGTAATTGACTGGATGAAACTAGTAGAAGGAATTGGATGTAGCCATGAACAACATCAAATGTTCTTGAATAATAATGGTCATGGTCCTAAGGAGAAAGAGAAAGAAATAATGAAAATAGGTGAAGAAGATGAATCAAAATATAATGATTACAACCAATTCACCAATGAAACTTGGGAAAATTATTACCACAGTGATGAGAATGATAACTTGCCTTGTTATGGAAGATATGATGTGTTTGAAAAAATCTCCTGGGAGGTATTGAAGGATGAGGAGTTGGATGAGGTCTAAATGATTTCCCCATCAAGTGATCTGATCAACAACTATGACTCTAATGTTGATGATGTTTAGTCTTTTGCCAATGATCAAGATATTGACAACAGAAGTTGTGGCATTTAGTCTGAGGGGTGTGAATGTAGTCTTACTGTTGATGCATTCTCATGTTGTGGTAGTGATCATGATGATACATAGTCATGTATTTCCTTTGTTGAATATGATTACCCTACCAAATAAAGAAAGACCTCTTTCAGAAGTTTGAAAGGATTTTGGGTGTGATGACAAGCTACATGTTTTGTACTCTCATATAAAGGGAGTAGAGGATTCCCTGACAAAAAATAATATAATAGAAAATCCCCGTTTTGATGAACCTTTATCCATGACAGTTGCTAAAGAAGAATCCCTTACTTAGTGTAGGGATATTCCACTTTTTGAGGACTTTGATAATTTTTAGGATATATGGACGGGGTATGATTATGAGTGGGTAGAACAACGTACTAGAAATTTCCTCAATGAGAATTCTTTTGAAGCTTTAAATTTTTGTACTAATGTGGAGGATGAGATTAAGGATCAAGGAGAGATTAAAGTCCTTGAGTGTTTCTCCCAGGAGTATAATTGTCCTTATGAGAATGAATTGGAACTATCTCAATTACATGAGGGAGACCACTTTTCATTTGAAAGTGATGAAGAATATGAGGAAAAAGGTGTCACTGTTCAGTGCATAAATGTGGAGTCTAATAACAAATGCTTAGAGGACGATGAATGGAATTTAGGCTCATATGTAGGGAAGTCAGATAATGTTAAGTATGATATTAGGCAACATGAATGTGTGGTTGAATTCTTTGCTGATGCTTTTCACCTCTAGAATATAATTGTGGATTTGTTTCATCTTGATGGGATGTCATTTATATGAAATAGAGTGAATATCTTCTTGAATTTGTCTCTTCCCTTCCTGATGTTTTAGGAGGTTGATGGCCTAGTCTATTGCATAGTGATATTTAAGGTTTTCAATTTGATGTCTAGGGTGAATATGACCAAGTGGAATATGGATGTTTCCTTTTTCCACTTCAATTTGAGAAGTTTGAGATTGGAAAGCAAGGCGGTTTTGAGGCATATGGGATCATTGGTATATATCATAATGATGTAGACTATTGGGAATTTCTTGGCATTAGTATTCATCCAATGTAGGTGTGTGAAAGAAAGGACTTTGAAAAAGAAAGATATTGGATCCAAAGCTTCAAAAATATTAAAAATCTGGGCTTCAAAATCGAGGTTTGTGGAATTGGATGAAATTTCTTGGTAGGGGAATTTTGTACAGTCATGTAAATTTTGTATATAGGTGTGGTTTGTTTCAATCTTGTTGCGTCTTCTTGTTTTGTCTAGAAAAGCTCTTGGTTTTTTCCTTTTTTGGTTGGTCTACTTCTACCTAAGATCTGTATTCTCCCCATACCCACTAGGGGTATGCATCCTCGAGCAGGAGCCACTGATAGAGCTTTTCAAATTTGACATTTCCTAGCTAGTTCCATACAATTTTTTTGTGTTTTTCCACCCTTTGCTTGATTGTTTGGTTCAGGGTTTTTAGGGCCTAATACCCTTGTCTAATTATTTCCAAACCTTACACCCTTGCATTATATTTCCATGTTGACCCCATGCATCAGGTCATTAGTTATATTACTTATAACCTATGCCATTGTGCTCGATATCTTTATCAGCCCCTTTGCCTAAGCTCGTCAGTCATCGGGTGTCTTTCATAATTTTAAATCTCAATAGTCAGCCCAAAATATTTTACCTTTTAAAGGCTTAAGTCCTAAGTTATTCATTTTTTCTAAAGGGTCATCGCCTATTTACCTAGCCCTTGGCCCCTTTCTTTATAACTAATGATGTATGCACATGCAAAAAATATGAGTCATCGAATGAAATAATTAAAATCCAAGCCTTGCACACACACCACACAACATCTAGATAATTTATTTTTACTAGGCTACACAGCATGCACAATTGTGCCACATGTCTTCTAAATCATGTGGGACCCAATCCCCACTACCAGCTTGGTCTCATGTGGCAATGGATCGAAAACTCTAATGTACCATCAGGTCTCGATTTGAGTTGTAGTGTGCATGCCACACAGAGTATTAAATAATGTTAACTAATGCCTTGCGTGGTTTGTGCGATGGTGACGCGTGGACTCTACTAGTGGCATAAGGAGGTTGGATGGGGCCCGTGGCTGGTGGACATGTTTTCTGACTAGGAAAAGCACCATTGGTTAATAAAATTTCCATGTGATAGCATGGAATTTCAAAAATATTTGACTGAATCTAAGCCATTCAAAGAGCCACTTCATCGGTGCATCGATGGTTCACATTCAAAAAACTAAACTATCCATGTGTTGGCTATTTGGGCTCTACAAATAGTGAGCATTAATGGAGAATTATTTTTAGAGGATATCAACCCAATCCCCATGCGTGTGAGGAGCTACTTCATAGTAATTTTGATGAATTGTACGCCAATTTCCATGTACCTGGGAATTAACGGTGGTGAAATAGATGTCAATGAATAATCACTCACTTGCTTGTGCTTCTCTTAGAGTGTTGATGGTTGAAATCATCAATTTTATTGATAAATATGGTTGAAGGTTCATAATTTTCACAATTGCAATTGAGAGTATGAAATTTACTATTTCTTCTATAGAAAATAGTGATTATTTTTGTGAGGGTTTTTGAATTGTGGTGCAAGATGAGTAGGTCGACTGCTTCTTTGTCTTTTGTGTGTCATTCTACCTAGGTTAATGTACAAATTTCTCATAGGGATCTACCATTACATGAGTAAAGTACTTTTCTAGGTGATCTTATCCTAAAAGAGGAATGCAACAAGCCCACCCTAGTTTTTACCAAGTGCAACTCTCGACTGAAAGGCCAAGCTACAATTGTAGAAGAGGTGATGCATAACAAGGAGAAGAAGTTTGCTAAATTTGAGGAAGGCCAAAATCCAAGTTACAATAAGGTCGGGGCTCCTTAGGAAGGTAGAATTCACCCATTGATGTCTCTAGTGGCTCTTGCAAGAGTGATACAGAGATTGACTCTGGTTATGGCCAATTCCTCATAGCTTTAACAAAGATGGTTGGTGTAAATGAAGAGGTCTTCACAGTTTCCCAAATCTCTGTGTTGGAACCATGTGTTTTTGCTGGTTCTAGTGCTAAGAAATGTGTTGATAACAATGAAGAAGTGGTTGTTTTTCTTGGATGTTGTAGTTGTGTTACTGATATGTGGTTGTCATTGATGTCAACACTATTAGCTTTGGTGATTGTAAAGGTTGTATATGTCAAGGATATTCAAAAAATTGTAATAAATATATTGTAGGAAGTCTATGATACTATGAAGATCCAAGTGGTGATAAGTTGTGCACATTGAGTTTCAGGTGTCATGCGCTAAAGGGTTTGTTTCTGATCCTATCTAGTGTGTTGTCTGAAAGTTTCAATGGTACACATCAAGAATTGAGGAAGTTATGAAGTTCTGTGTTCCTACAATCACTCTTTTACTGTAGCAGTTGTTTTTGGAAGAATATGATGAAATTATGGCAATTTCAGTTGTTGCGCATGTTCCTGTGATGTTCATGGATGAGTCTAGATCATGCTCTATCCTTTTTATACATCCAAATTGTTTGGTGTGATCGTGATTGGAGATTTTTCTGATGTGTACTTGAGATTTCATGTTCTTGGCCGACATAATGGTGGTAACGTGTTACAGATCCATGAGGGTTAATATTTTATGTTTGAGGATGTCGATTTATGTCCTCACTATGTTGTGACCAACTTAGGTTGGTGCACATCAATATTTGTTCATGTATTAGGGCCAACATTTGTAATTTATTCTTTATTCTTGGCCAACATAATCGTTGATGTAAATCCATATAGTGGATATATAAGAGCGATTGTCTCTTCATTGTAAATGTATGCTTAGTGTATGTATGTGAAATATATGAGTGAATAAAGATCAAATCATTCAGGAGTAGAGCAGAGTGTGAAGGTGTTTGAGTAGAGTGTGTAGTAGAATTTTTTCTGTGCGTAATCGGAACTATCACCAAGCTTTTGTAGAAGCTAACTTTTTAGTTCAACCTCATCAAATGGATTTAATCTGATTGTCTTATGTAAGTCAGTGAGCCTTCCCTTGAGCAGTGAGTTCTAGGTAGTGTGTCTAAATGCATGTGCATTCCCTATTCATTCCTTTCATTATACTTTTAATAGGGTATAATCTTGTGGACTAACATCCACCATGTTTTCTCCCCTAATAGGTTTTCCATGTATAAAAATCTTGGTGTTCATGTGTCTTTGATGTGTTGTTGATTTATGCTTCCACTATTAATTATCAAATTTGAGATTAAAGGTTGTTTAAAGTTAGATAAGTCTTAATTCTATGACAACTGATTCACCCCCCCTCTTAGTTGTCTATTCTTGTTTTTCCAACAATTGGTATCAAAGAAGGTTCCTCTTAAGGGAAAGCTTAACAACTTGATGTGATCTGTGATGGCATATTACAAGAAGAATAGTCCTAGATTTGATGGAGAAAACTACTCTTTATGGAAAATCAGAATGGAATGTCATTTGAAGTGTATTGGCGAGCCTTTCTAGAAGATTAAAAAGAATGCATATACTATTCTTCAGAACGGTCCCTCTACTACTGATGAAATCAAAGAAGCTAAAAAAAATACCAGGGCTATTAAAGCATTGTTGAGTGCTTTGACAGATTGAAATATGACAAATGTGATAGGTCTAAATACTAAACATGAGATCTGGAAAAATTTGGAAACATTGTATGAAGGAGATGCACTAGTGAAAGTTGCTAAGCTAAAGAGTCTAAAAGGAAAGTGGGAGGAAATGAAGATGAGTGAAGATGAGAACATCCTCTCTTTCTCTCAAAAGTTAAATGAGCTAGTGACGAGCATTAGATGTGCCAGTGGAGTCTTGGATGAAGAAGATATTGTAGCTAAAATACTTAGATATGTGCCTCCTTCCTACAAAACAAAAGCTCATGCTATTGATGAACTCAAGACAGTGACAAATGTGACAAGAGACATGTTGATTGGAAAAGTTTCTATCATTGAGTTAAGTGAATTTGGTGAATCTACTCCTAAGACCAAATCTGCATTCAAAGCTACTATATATGGGAAAGACAAGCAGAGATATGATCTAGGAGAGAGTTCCAAAAAGACATTCAAGTATGAAGATGAGATGAAACAAATTGAAGATGAAGAAAGATAATTAGAAGAAATGGAAGCATTAATTATGAAAAGAGAAGTCAAAGGTCGTGGTAAGTACAAAGGAAAGTTACCTATCAAATGTTTTTCTTGCATTAAAATAGGTCATTTTTCATCAAGGTGTCCTAAAAGAGTGTCTAAGTATAAACCTGATAAGACTAGATTTAAAAAAAAATCTATTATGCTGAAGAAGGTGTTACTGATGATGAATCTTATAAAGAAACTAGAAATAAAGATGAATGGGTATTCATTGCTATCAAATAAAATGGTCAGGTGTCCATTGAATCTACTAGTAATGTGAATGTTGAGAAGGCTCTTCTAGGAAAAATTAAAGAAAAAGATGAATGGGTAATTGACAATGGATGCTCACATCATATGACTGGTGACAAAAGAAATTTTGTAAGCTTGGAAGACTATGATGGTGGTGTTGTAAGATTTGGAGACAACACTTCTGGTGTGATTTGTGGCAGAGGCACTATTTCGTTTGGTGGTAAACATAATACTAATGATGTTCTTTAGGTAGAAGGCTTAAAGCATAGCTTGTTGAGTTTTGGATAGATGGTAGACAAGGGTTACAATCTTTAGTTCAAGGAATGTAAGTGTAGGATATAGGGAAGTTCAGGAAATGTGATTGCTTCAGGTACAAAGAAAAGAGGTAATATTTTTCACTTAAGTGTTTCTAATGAAAGTTATTTAATTGCTCAAGTTGATGTAAGCTTGTTGTGGCATAGGAGGTTATGTCATGTGAACTTTGATAACATTGTCAAAATAAGCTTTTCTCAAGCAGTTAGAGATCTTCCTAAGCTAGTGAAGCCTACTAACACTATGTGCAAAGAATTTCAGATGGGAAAGTAGACTAGAATTTCTTTCAAGAGAAAATAGTATAACTCTAATGAAGTACTAGACTTGGTACATACTGATCTATGTGGTTTATCTAGAATCAGAAGTCTTCAAGGTGAAAGGTAATTTATGTTGCTTATTGATGATTACTCTAGAATGATATGGGTTGCTTTCTTAATAGAAAAGCATGAAGCATTAGAAAAGTTCAAAAGCTTCAAAGTTATGGCAGAGAATGAGATAGGCCAAAAGTTCAAATTATTAAGGTCAGATAGAGGTGGCGAATTCACTTCCCAGGAATTCAATTCTTTTTGTGAGGAGCATAGAATCCAAAGACAACTATCTACTCCTTGGACCCCTCAACAGAATGGAGTTGTTGAAAGAAAGAACAAAATTGGTCTAGACATTACTAGAACCATGATGCTGGAAGAAAATGTTCCTCATTTCTACTAGAGAGAAGTTGTAAGCATTTTTGTTTATACCATTAACCGGGTAAATATCAATAGTAATTCTGGTAAGATCCCTTTTGAGCTATAGTTTGGTTATTAGCCTACTATCAAATATTTCAAAATATTTGGAAGCAAATGCTACATCAAGATAGATGATTATATAGGAAAGTTTGGTGCTAGAAGTGATGAAGGAATATTTCTAGGTTACTCTACTAAGAGCAAAGCTTACTGGTGCTTTAATAAAAGGTTGAAGAAAATGGTTGAAAGTGAAAATGTCAAAGTTGATGAAGATATTGATAGACCATCTAGATGTAGTGGATATGATTCAAATGACCAACATGATAGTACTAATAATGAAAAGAATGTTTAGACAAATAATCAGCTTCAAATTGTTTTGGTGAACCAAGGGAATCAAGAAGCATAAACTAGAAGAAGTGCAGAAGAAAGAACACAAGAACAAGAAGTTAGAGAAAGTTCTAAAGTTCCAAGGTATGTAAGGAAAAATCATTCTGATAGTCAGATCATAGGAGATAGGATAAAAGGTGTGCAAACTAGAAGAATAATTTTAGAAGAGTATTGTCTAATTTCCAAAACTAAACCTAGCAATATCAATGAAGCATGCAAAGATGAATATTGGATGGAAGCCATGAAAGAAGAACTAATGCAGATAGAGAAAAATGATACATGGGATCTTGTTCCTAGACCTTAGAAAAAAAAATGTGACTAGAACCAAATGGATGTTTCAGAACAAGCTGAACAAACAAGGTGAAGTGGTCAGAAACTAAGAAAGACTGGTTTCCAAAGGGTACTCATAGATGGAGGGTATTGATTTTGAAGAAACTTTTACCCCTATTGCTAGAATTGAAGCTGTAAGATTATTTCTTGCTTATGCTACTTTCAAGAACTACAAATTCTATCAGATGGATGTAAAGTTAACATTTCTAAATGGTGAGCTAGAATAAGTCTGTGTTGGGAAACCAAATGGATTTCAACTAAATGACAAAGAAAACATGGTATGATGATTAATGAATGCTCTATATGGACTAAAGTAAGCTCCTAGAGCTTAGTATGCTAGATTGGATAAATAATTGTTGAAGCTTGGATTCAATAAACGTATTGCTGACAACAATCTGTATTTCAAGTTGGATCAGAATAAATAGTTGATCATTGAAGTCTTTGTTGATGACATTATTTTTGAAAGGTGATGATGATTTGTGTATGAAGTTTGCTGATGAAATGAAAGTGAGTTTTAAATGTCAATGATTGGAGAACTGAAATTATTTTTAGAATTAAAAATCACTTAGTTAGAAGACAAAATCTTTATATCCTAGTCCAAATATATAAAAGAGTTACTGAAAAAGTTTGGCATGGGAGACTTAAAGCAAGTTGGTACACCTATTGTAATCGGATGCAAACTTACACAAAATGTAATACCCCTCCATTTTGTCCTTTTGATTGAATAGTGTTCTGCTATTTTATGTTGTACTTTCTGTTAGTACCTTGACTATGGTACTTGGCTACTATTTGATCACTATCTATAAAGTGACGTTAATGTTATCTTTTGATGTGATGGTATTTTATATTGATGTTATCATTATGACATGTTTTGAATTAACATAAATGGATATTCGAATTAATGATGTTTATGCTTTGGATTATATTAGTATGTTAGATTTGTCAGTTAGTTACACCGTATTGGTGAAGGGGATGGCATCACATCACTCACTTGCGAGCGCCCTGTGATTCTGAGATTTCCTCTTCACGGTGTACCTTATTTATGACATATTATTGCATGTGGATATACTCTTTGTTTGCAGGTTGACAGGTATAGGACATCGACTCCACCTGGTTTCACAGGGTTGAGCGTGTCCATTGCCCAATGCTATTCGATTGGGAGATAGTAGCTAGGTTTTATGTGCCAAGTCGTCACCCTAGTCTTAGCGTGTCACTTGGTGTAAGTCGAGCTATGTTGCTTTTATGATTGATCATCTTGCCATGATTTTATTTAATTTCAAGTTAAAAAAGGTAATTAAATGGCTTAATGTATTTAAGTTGTGGATTAATTTGATCTGGGATTATGTTGGAATGTAATTTATTTTATTATTAATTTAATTTAATTAATAAATAATTTAATCATTGATTAAATCTATTTATTAATTAATTAAATTTATGATGTTGAAATAAGTTAATTAATTTATGTTGAAGTTATTGTTATATTTGTTGAAATTGAAAATAAAAGAAAATGTATAAAAGTCAATTTAGAAAATTTGAATTCAAAAATTGAAAAAAATTAGATATTTGCTATTTTCTGTTTTCTGAAATTGATGAGGAAGGTTGTAGGAATTTTAGGGTTTTTTCCTTAGGATTGAATTTTCTTTCCAAGTTTCATGTTCTTGAGTTTCGGAGAAAATTAGAGGAAAAAGAGGAAGAAATTGTAAAAAGTTTGTGGGTTTTTGGAAAAAGCTGAAAGAATTTGTGGAGTTGAAAAGGGAAACAAGGGCACCATCAGGATCTTCTATCATCTTCAAAAAGTTAGGTTCATGTCCTTTACATTTTTGGATTTTGAGATTTTTGAATTTTAAAAATATTATGGTTGAAGACCTTGTGGAAAGATTTTTGAATTCTGTTGTTTGAATGCAAAGGAAACACACTTTGAATTTCGTTCTCCAATTTAGCAAGAAAACCCTTTTTAAAAATGAATTGCTTCAAGAAATTGAAATATGTCTATCTATGATTCTTTCTCAAAATTATTTGTCCAATTAAATCTCTTATTTGAATATATTTGCAAAAATAAAACATTATCTTGTATATATATATGAGTATATATGCATATATATATATATATATATATATATATATACATTGAGAAATACATACATATATATATATATATATATGCAAACATATATACATAATGGGAAAAATATTATTTGTTGGGGATAAACTGGATTAAATAAACTGGGCGGATTTTTTTTAAAAATAAAAATCCACAATAAAAAAAATAAATTGCAATTTCATTTTTTTTGTAGGGCTTTTTTTTATAATAAAAAAATTATTTTTGGGGAGGCGGCGCTGGGGGCTCCCCTCCCCAGCGCCCCCATGGGAGGCACGTGGGGAGGGAGCCATGCCCATCACAGACCCCTCGAAGCCCTTGTGGGTGGTTACATACACAGTCGATGCACACCAATGGGTCAACTGTGTTTACACAGTCTGTGTGGCTCGATTGTGGATGCAACACCCAGTCAAGGTGCGTAGCCCGAAATCAACACGTGGACCAAGATGTTATGTGGTTGCTTTTTTTATTTTTGTTTTATTTTTTATTTATTATTTGATTTGATTTTATATTTTAATATTATATATTTAATAATATTAAATATTAATATTTATTATTATAATATATAATATTATAATATTAGCATAAAATAAATATATTAATATGCATTATTACATAGTATAATATTAAAATATTAATATAATATATATTAACATTTAATATTATATTTTGTAATATTAAGGTATTAATGATTAAATAATTAAATATGTGTATTTTTTATATACACATATATGAAAGGATTATTTTGATAAATGGATTTTATAATTTTAAATATTTTCCACTATGGCATATTGTAAAAATATTGATTTAAAACGATTATTATATTTTAAATGTACATGTGAGAATTAGAATATGTAGTTTTAATCAATATATCAGTTGAAATTTTAAATGCATTTTGAAAGGTTAAACTTAGAATTGACAAGAAATGTGTTTAGCATTGTGATTATTTAATAATTTATTTTGCGATAAACCTGTCGTAATTTCTAAACGTTATATTCTGAAACGTAGAAAAATAAATGATTACTTGTTACCATTGAAACAATTAGTGAAATTAAACATATGATAAGAAATTTTATCTTTCATTTTAAAGAGATGATATTTAATTCAGTTTTCTTAAGGCTATTAAGTACTAAATGCAAATGAAGATGTGGATTTAGGAAATCCGAAGTAGAGTTAATTCTCATTAAGCTGCTTGTTTAAAAGTAATCTCTTACATTATCGCATTGGGGAAAATTGGTCAGAAGGGTTGTTAAGTCTTCCAAATGGGGATCTTATGTTATGTAGGTTGTCATGTCATATTGTCAACCTACTTTGAATCCCTTGGGTAGTGCATGGGAAGTTATCAATTTTTTTACCTGGTTTCTATGAACGGGAACATTTTGTGTCTCCTGAGAAAGGAGTGGATTATGGGATCCATGTCTCCTTGTAATGAGTGATCTTGTTATATGATTTGTTGCCTCCAGTGTTGGAGTGTGTTTCAATTTGTGTCACCTCCTGAGAAAGGAGTGGTCATGATATCTAGTTTGTTTGCACTTTGTTACCCTTGGTGATTGGATGGTATGTGTGTTGTCAAGTAGAAGAGTGGCTTCTGTTAGGGGCCAAAGCCCAGAAGAGGCAATATTTGGTAACCTTCAGAAGTAGTTAATCAAGTGATAATTAAATCAATGTACTTAGAGGTTAGGTGGTACTTCACACTAATCAAGATAACTTCTAGCCTCACTCATATTCGCAAGTGCTTGTTTAGCCTTGGGGTGAGTGAGAAGGCCTGGAATGGTAAGGTTATCTATCTGGTCTTTATGATAGGTATTTGATCCCTCATTAGTAAGTATGAGGGCCAAGGATTGGTAGAGGCCACCAGGATAACCCATTATGGGGGCCAGAGCCTAGGAAGATCTACAATGGGTAACTCATGATGAACTGTGTGATGACAATCTATCTAGGACAATAGTTGGTACTTGTTTATTATGGGTATGGTTTTCGTAACATACCTGATGTGACCATAGTTGGTATTTGATTATTATGTGTTTGGTTCCTTTAACATACTTGATTTGCTATATATCTAGAAGCAATGTAACCATGTTGAGTTGTACTTTTCATTCACTTGTGTTGTACGTGTGTTGTACTTGTGAGGTACATGTGATTGGTTGTTTCAGTTTGGTTTAGTTTTTTGTTAGCCTGTGTCTAGAGGTAGATGTCTTGGCTAGGGTTCCTTGTTACTATCTCCTAGCATAGTGGGTGAGCCTTTGGGTTCCACTTGGTTGGGTGGTGTGCACCTAAATTTGTTAGGTTCTTTCTTCATGTTCATGTGGATGAGACTTCCATTTGGAGAGCTCATTGGATTCAGTATTGGTTCTTGCTTTATTCCATTTCAGTTGATCTTGTATTATTTTACCCCTCATTTGATATCAAGGTGGAAGTTGTATTTATAAAATTATTTATTGGACTTGCCTCATTTGAGGAATGAGTGTTGTAACCTTATTGTTTAATGAATGGATTAATGAATTTGGAAGTTATCTATTATGGTTGATGTAATTATCTTATTTGGAATGTATGTGTTTAATTTCATAAGTAAATAAATGATATGGTTTATATTCATGTTTTTTGTTGAGGTTCTATATAACCTTTGTCTCGTAACCTTAGAGGTCGTTGACTTTAGTTAGTGAACTTGCTTGTTATTGTACTTGAACAAAAAATAATAATTAGCCTATTTAAGTAGTTGTTTGCAACTTCCTCTAGGGCTGTGTGGTGGGGCATTACACAAAAAGGTGATTCTCTGAAAGAAAATTAAACAAGATACATGTCAATGATTGGTGGATTACTCTATTTGACTCAGACTAGGCTAGATATAATGAATGTTGTATGCATGGTTGCTAGATATCAACCCGATCCAAAAGAGTCTCATGTGATTGCAGTGAAAAGAATCTTTAGATACCTAAAAGGGACAACTTACTTTGGTCTTTGGTATCCTAAGGATGATGATCTTATCCTGAGTGCTTTTATTGATGTAGATTGGATAGGAGATGTGGATGATAGGAAGAGTACCAATGGTGGTGCATTCTTCTTGGGAAAGAAGTTGGTATCTTGGCTAAGCAAAAAGCATAATTTAATTTCCATATCTACTACTGAGGCATAATACATTACTGCTACAAACAACTGAAATCAAGTATTGTGGATGAAGAATATGATGAGAGATGTCATAATTGAGTATGAAGAACCCATTTCCATATTCTGAGACAACTAAAGCACCATAAATATCTCTAAGAATTGAGTGTTACATTCAAAGACAAAGCATATATCCATCAAATATCACTTCTTGAGAGAAAAAGTAAGTGGCAAAGAAGTTAGAATGGAGTATGTACCTACAAAGAAAAAATTGTAGATATCTTTACTAAACCATTGCCTAAGAATACTTTTGAGTATCTCAAAGGCAAGTTAGGGGTGATTTCCCTTCCTAATCTAAACAAAGATGCAGGTCTTTTGGTGCAGCCATGGTAGGAGGGTCCTCAGAGAGAACGGTCCAAACCATGCAAAAAGAGTCACACAACATAAGAGACATGAAATATGGAGGAAAATGCAAATGAAAAAATTCATATTATAAGAAATATTGGTTACAAATAGTCTGCCACATCTAAGCTTGTAGATTCAATGCATAGGCCTGATTACAGCATGCTCAAAATATAGTGCTCATAAATGCGAGAAAAAATCTTACAGATCAAAATCTATATACATCTTATTATATCTTCCTAATCCTATCTCATCTAATGGTTCAATATTATATTTATATCACATCTGCGTCGGCCAAAGATCACCACAATCTCTGAGAAGAAAAGTGTAATGTGTGCAAGAACAGGTTGGCCTCAAATCTCGAATTTATCCATGGTAGATGCATAAGATGAAGTGTGAATCTACATGTGAGGTTAGGGAAACTCCATAGAACAAATCTAAACACACCATGAGAATCCACAAGTCATGGGAAAGATCCACAATCGATCCAACTAGTTGTTAGGTTTTGAAGTTATTTCGAGGCCAGTCCCAAAACTATCACGTACTTTGGAAGCGATAACTTGCCGAAAAAAGATCCAAATGAGCTGAAAACTTGGAATAAGACAATTGAACATGTCCACAATGAAATCCTATGTATGCAAGATATGTCGAGCAAACATGAAGAAACATCAGATCTACCAACTTGAACCAAAAGAAGAAAAAAACAACAACAAAACTGAATGAAGGTATTTTTGGCTGATGCTAGATTGCCAAGAACCAAGGATGCTCCTGCATCAGACATACAAAGTTAATGAAAATTGAGTGTCTCACTTTGTAGGGGCCAAAGGAAAAACAATATGGTCTACCTCATCCTGAGAAATGCAAGAAGAATCCTCCAGTGGTCTACCCTTCCATTTTACCAAATATTCCTTGTAGTGTCTTCCACGAGTCCTCCTTCCATCTCTGACATCCAAAATCTCTTTTATCTCATCTGATTGCTATTTGGGAAGTTGTTCTTCCAACTTCACCTTCCTGTCTTCACTGAATTCTACTTCATAGTACTAATGTAGATCTATAATGTTGAATATGGGCGATATACCCATGTCATCTGGTAATTCCACTTCATAAGAATTTCCTGAATCAAACTTCCTCATCTTCAATTTACTATATGTTCCAACTAGAAATCTTTCTTTCCTCAAGTACACCATCACTTCATCTCCAACTTTGAACTCCTTATGTTTCATCTTTTCATCTTCTTTTTCCTTATACTTTTTGGTTCATGTTTTCCAAATATTGTTTCACTTGAGTATGCACTGTCTTCATATGTTCTACAAATTCTACTACTTATTCACTCATTTTATCTTCCCTATTGATGTCTCTCAACTTTGATATACCTCTAGGATGAAATCCTATAACAATCTCAAAAGGTGTCTTTCCAGTACTCCTGTTCATTGAATTATTTTAGGAAAACTCTGCTTGTGCTAGGACTAGATCCCAACTTCCGGTCTTCTCTCCAACCAAACATCTTAGAAAATTTCCCAAAATTCTATTCACTACCTCTGTCTATCGATCTATCTATGGGTGAAAAGTAGAAATAAACTTCAAATCTATCTTCAACTTCTTCCAAAGTGTCCTCCAAAAATAACCAACAAACTTTGTATCTCTATCTGAAACAATACTCCTCGGTAATCCATGTAGTCTAACTGCTTCTCTAAAAAAAAAATCTGCTATATGTACTACATATGTTGTCTTCTTAGAACATATGAAATGTGCCATCTTAGAAAATCTATCCACTACCACAAATACTCAATCATTACCTCTTTGTGTCTTAGGCAAATCAAGTATGAAATTCATGCTGATATCCTCCCAAGGTCTTTTTGGTACTTTCAAAGGCTTATATAATCTAACATTCTGGCTACTCCCTTTCGCAACTTGACAAACTCTGCAACTCTGCACAAATTTCTTGAAATCCTTATGAATATGTGGCTAAAATTAATTCTCACTCACCAATGCTATTGTCTTGTCAATTCCAAAATGTCCTTCCAAACCTCCACTATGTTTCTCTTTCACCAAGTTATCCCTCATTGAACTTTGAGGTACACACAACTTATTTCCTCTAAACAACATGTCCTCTTGAATGAAATAATCCAACCATTGACTTCTATCCTCCAAAACTGGTTCTTTACATGCTCTCCAAGGTTCTACAAAATTCGGGTCTTCCTTATACAAGTTCTTCAATTCATCAAAACCTAATACCTCCACTCTCATCTGTGCCAGTAAATTCCTTCTTCTACTCAAAGCATCAACAAATTTATCTAAATTTCCACTCCTATGTTTCAAGACAAAACTGTAACTCTGTAAGAACTCTACCCATCTCATGTGTTTTTGATTCAACTTACCTTGACTATTCAAATACTGTAAAGCTTGATGATCCATATACAACACAAACTTCTTAGATAACAAGTAATATCTCCACTTCTTCAAGGCTTAAACTATGGCATAGAACTCCTGATCATACACTAAATATCTTCTCCTTGCATCATTCAACTTCTCACTTAAATAGGCTATTAGTCTTCCTTCTTGACTTAACACTACTTCAATTGCATTTCCACTCGCATCACAATCCACTTGAAATACCTTCTCAAAATCTGGTAAAGCCAACATAGGCTACTCTATCACCTTTTGTTTCAACAACTCAAAATTTTTGTCTTGTCTAGATGTCAATATAAAATCCTTCTTATCTCCCCTCATTGTTTCTGTCATAGGGCTACACATGGAATTGAAACTCCTAATGAACTTTTAGGAGAAATTATCCAATCCATGAAAATATCTTACCTCCCTAATGCTTTTAGGTGTAGGCCATTCAACAATAGCTCTCACTTTCTCAGGATCCATCTTCAATACATGTACGGATATTGTAAATCCCAAATATACCAATTCTTCCTTCATGGAACTACACTTATTTATGTTTATCAACAATTGTTCTTCTTTCAACCTCTGCAAAACTTGTCTTATGTGCAACAAATGTTCTTCCCTTGTCTTATTGAAAATAAAAATGTCATCCAAATACACAATCACAAACTTACCCAAGAATTTCTTCAATACCTTATTCATCAACCTCATGAAAGTACTCAGTGCATTTTTCAATCCAAAAGGCATCATGAACCACTCATATAATCCTTAATTTGTTTTGAATGATGTTTTCCACTCATCTCCTTCTTTGATTCTGATATGATGATATCCAATCTTCAAGTCTATCTTTGTAAAGTACTTAGCTCCACCCAAATAATCCATAATGCAATCCATCTAGGGCAAAGGAAATCTATACTTCACTGTGATCTTGTTTATAGCTCTAGAGTCTGTACATATTCTCCATTCTCCATATTTCTTAGGTGCAAGTACAATAGGTATTGCACAAGGACTTAAGCTTTCTTTGATCAAACCCTTCTTCAACAACTATTGCACTTGTCTGTGTAATTCTTCATTCTCTTTTGGTGTCATCTAGTGTGCTACTTTATTAAGAAAACTAGCTCCAAGAATCAGATCCATGCAATTACTAATACTCCTTATAGGTGGTAATCCATTAGGTACATTATTTGAAATGATAGCCTCGTATTCTGTCAACAACTCTTTTATCTCTTTTGGTTGTCCTTCTACATGCTTCAAGTCTTCAAATTTCTTAGGAACCAATGCATAGCACATGTTCTCATGTCTCAGTCCATCTAGAAATTGTCTTCCGTCAACCAAATACATTCTAGTAGTCATACAAATCTCAGCCTTAGGAACATCTTCCAAGGGTAACAAAGTCTACTTCATCCCATTAGAAAAAAATGGTTTATATGTTCTTATTTCCATCATTAATAGCTTGTCGATCATACTACCAAGGCCTTCAGAACAAAATATGGCATATATCCATAGGAATAATATCACACAAAACTTCATCATGGTAGCTTCCTATCTTCAATTTTGCCAAACATTGTTCACTTACCAATATTTTATGCGCATCTTAAATCCATGCTATCTGATAGGGTTTAGGGTGTTTCCACCTTTCCAGCTTCAATTTGGTCACCATTTCTTCATAATCTAGGTTCTCTAAACTCTCACAATCAATGATCACTTTCTAACATCTACCAACTACCTTGCATCTAGTCCTGAACAAATTCTTTCTCCGCAATGGTTCTTTCTCCAATTCACTTTGACACAACACTCTCCTATTCACCAATACCTCTCCTTCTTCTAGTTGATTAGATGATCCAACATGATCCTCCTCAACAAGGGTTGTTCTCCTATTTTTCTCAATCTTTTTTCTTGTCTCTCCTTGTTTGCATTCAAAGGCTCTATATCCTTCTCCACCAAATTTAAAGCAAGTTACCCTGAATACTCTTTTCTCTTCTCCTCCCATCATCTTTTCTATAGCCTTCATTTCGATAACCACCATATCATTCTCTTCTATAAGAGTTTCCATCATCTCTTCGATATGAATTTTCATTCTTATTGACCTCCTTATCCTTGTTCTAATCTAAAAAAGTTCCTCTTCCTCCTCTAGTAAATATTCTTCCTCTCTGAAATCTTCCACCTTTTCCTCTATGTCTTTGTTCATGTATTTTATTCAACTTCTCTTTTACTTTTAAGGCACACTGATATTCCTCTTCCACACTTAACAACTTAATCAAACTGATCTCATCTTGAATAGATGGCCTCAAACCATTCACATATTTGGCTACTTATTCAATCTCATCTTCTGAATTTCCAAATTTCATATTAAACTTATAGAATTCCTCAATATACTCTGTCACACTTGATTATTTCTCCTTCAACATCTGTAATTTCTTGAAAAACCTAATTTGATAGTTTGTAGGCATAAAAAGGTTCTTCAATTTATTGACCATCCGATCCCATGATCTTATCTTCTCCTTTCCTTTTCTCTTTCTATCTATCTGCAAATGTTCCCACCAAAGGGATCCATGTCCTCTCAACTTCGTATGGGAAAAATTCTCCTTCTTATCATCTAGGGTACCTTCAAAATCAAAGTATTTCTCCATTTTTGTTATCCAATCCAACAATTCATCTAAATCCAACTTACCATTATAATTTGGTTGATTGAAATGTGGCTTAGTGCTCACTCTAGTTAGGGATCTTATGAACCTCTCTTCTCCCTGATCAAGGCCAGGTTTCTCTTCTCTTGCAAATTCTTCTTGTTCTTCAATTTATTCATAACTTACATCATCAACTGGTTGACCTCTTCTCTGGGCCATTTCAACTGCTTCCAATCTTACAAAAAATCCTCTCAACATCTCCATTATAGCTAGGTCTGGATTTCCACGTGCTCCATTTCTTCTTCCCACCATCTCTACACAAGTCCTCTACAATTTCAGGTTGGATCCTCAATCTTCCACCCTACAAAAAATCTTCAATAGGACTATGCAACTTCTCATGATCTCACAAGGAACGAATCTTGCTCTGATACTAATTTGGTGTAGCCATGGTAGGAGGGTCCTCAAAGACAATGGTCCAAACCATGCACCAAGAGTCACACAATAGAAGCAACACAAAATATGGAGTTAAATTCAGATGAAAACATTCATATTATCATAAATCTTGATTACAAATAGTCTGCCACATCCGAGCTTGCAGATTAAGCACACATGCCTGATTACAACATGCTCAAAATATAGTGCCCATAAATGTGAGTAAAATTTTTATAGATCAAAATCTATATACATCTTATTCTATCTTACTATTCCTATCTCATCTAATGGTTTAATAATAGATTTATATCACATCTATGGGTCGAGAAAAATTCACGTCGGCTAAAGATCGCCACAATCTCCGAGAAGAAAAGAGTAACGTGTAAGAATAGGTTGGCCTGAAATCTGAAATTTATCCATTGTAGATGTGTAAGATGAAGTGTGGACCTATCCAAAAGTCATGGGAAAGATCCACGATCGATCCAACTAGCCATTAGGTTTTGAAGCTATTTTGGGGCCAGTCCCAAAACTATCACGTACTCCAAAAGCGATAACTTGCTAGAAAAAAGATCCAAATGAGCTGAAAACATGGAATACAACAATTGAACATGTCCACAATGAAATCCTAGGTATGCAAGATATGGCAAGAAAACATGAAGAAACACCAGATCTACCAACTTGAACCAGAAAAAGAACAAAACAAGAACAAAATTGGATGAAGGTATTTTTGGTTGATGCAACATTGCCAAGAACCAAGGATGCTCTTGCATTAGACATCTGGGGTTGATGAAAAGGGAGCCTCTCACTTTACATGGGCCAAAGGAAAACTAATATGGTCTACCTCAACCTGAGAAATCCAAGAAGAATCCTCCAGTGGTCTACCCTTCCATTTCACCAAATATTCCTTGTACTGTCTTCCACGAGTCCTCCTTCCATATCTAACATCCAAAATATCTTCTATCTCATCTAATTGTTGTTTAGGAAGTTGTTCTTCCAACTTCACCTTTTCATCTTCACTGAATTCTGCTTCATGGTACTAATGTAGATCTGCAATGTTGAATATGGGCAATATACCCATGTCATCTAGTAATTCCACTTCATAAGCATTTCCTGAATCAAACTTCTTCAAAATCCTATAGGGTCCAAACTTCCTCATCTTCAATTTACTATATATTCCAACTGGAAATCTTTCTTTCCTCAAGTACACCATCACTTCATCTCCAACTTCGAACTCCTTACGTCTTCTCTTTTCATTTGCTTTTTCCTTATACTTTTGGTTCATGTTTTCCAAATATTGTTTCACTTGAGTATGCACTATCTTCATATGTTCTAGAAATTCTACTACTTTTGCATTCCTTTTATCTTCCCTACTAATGTCTCTCAACTCTAATATACCTCTAGGATGAACTCCTATAACAATCTCAAAAGGCATATTTCCAATACTCTCATTCACTGAATTATCGTAGGAAAATTCTTCTTGTGCTAGGACTAGATCCCAACTTCCGGTCTTCTCTCCAACCAAATATCTCATAAAATTTCCCAAACTTCTGTTAACTACCTCTATCTATCCATTTGTCTATGGGTGAAAAGTAGAACTTAACTTCAAATATTTCTTCAACTTCTTCCAAAGTGTCCTCCAAAAATAACCAACAAAACTTCGTATCTCTGTCTGAAACAATACTCCTCGGTTCAGAGCTAAATATGTGGTTCAGAGCTTGTGGACCTTTTCCATTGATGTCAAAGGGGGAGAAGGAAAATGTGAAAAAATCTTGAAGTAAGGGGGAGAAGAGTCAAGAAAGGGAGAGAAGTGCTATGAGAGGAGAACTACAAATCAAAGGGAGAGAAGTATATGAACATCTAGTTGTGTTGATGGTATTATTTTTCACATCATGTGTTTCCATCAATGCCAAAGGGGGAGATTGTTGTATGTTGTTGTTGTATTGCTGATATGTGGTTGTCATTGATGTCAACACTATTAGCATTGGTGATTCTAAAGGCTATATATGTCGAGGATATTGAGAAAATTGTAATAAATATATTGTAGGCAGTTTATGATGTTGTGAAGATCCAAATGGTGATAAGTTGATCACACTGAGTTTTAGGTGTCACGCACTAAAGGGTTTGTTGTTGAGCCTATCTAGTATGTTTTCTGAAAGTTTCAATGGTACGCATCAAGAATTGAGGAAGTTATGAAGTTTTATGTTCCTATAGTCACTTTGTTACTATAGCAGGTGTTTTTGGAAGAAGAGGATGAAATTCTAGAAATTTTTGTTTTTGTGCATGTTCTGGTGATGTTCATGGATGATTCTAGATCATGCTCTATCCTTGTTGTATGTTCGCATTGTTTGGTGTGATTTTGATCGGAGATTTTTCTGATGTATACTTGAGCTTTCATGTTCTTGGCTAACATAATGGTGATAACATGTTGCAGATCCATGAGGGCTAATATTTTATTGTTTGGCATGTTCGAGGATGTTGATTTAGGTCATCACTATGTTGTGACTGACTTAGGCTGGTGTGTATCAAGATTTGTTCATGCATTAAGGTTAACAGTTGTAATTTATTCTTTCTTCTTGGCTAGCAAATTTGTTGATCTAAATAAGTATAGTGTATGTATGCGAAATATATGTGCAAATAAAGATCAAACAATTTAGGAGCAGAGCAAAGTGTGAAAGAGATTGAGAAAAGTGTGAAGGTGTTTGAGTAGAGTTTGTAGAAGCTTTTATGTGGTTAACTAGAACTATCATCAGGCTCTTGTAGAAGCTAATTTCTTAGTTCAACCTCATCATATGGATTTAATCTGATTGTCTTATGTAAGGCAATGAGCCTTCCCTTGAGAAGTGAGCTCTAAGAAGTGTGTCTGAATGCATTTGAATTCTCTATTCATTCATTTCATTATACTTCTAACAAGGTATAATCTTGTGGACTAACATCCACCATGGTTTTTCCCCTAATAGGGTTTCCACATATAAAAATATTGGTGTTCATGTGTCTTTGATGTGTTGTTGATTTATGCTTCCACTATTAATTATTAGATATGAGAATAAAGGTTGTTTAAAGTTAAATAAGTCTTAATTTTGTGACAATCAGTTGTCTATTCTTGCTTTGCTAATAGTTTCACCACCAACTATGGAGAAAATATGAAGTGGGCATATGTATTGTGGCCCTGGTGCTAGTTTGGATTTTGGGTGATAATGGTGGTGCTTGTTTTTCAAGTTTTTGTTGCAATGATGTGTTGGATACATTTTGGGTTCGATGTGGATATGGAAAACATGGACTTTAAATGGCATTTTTTAATAGGTGTGGTGACACCGACTAGTTCTGTTAGTTGTTACAAGTTTTCATTCCCTTATTCAGTAAATGATTACATCTAACCATATAGGAATTTTGAAATGCAGATGAGATTTTGTTTTGAAATGATATTTTGATGAAATGTAATTGTAATGATCATAATTCTTGTTTCTCTCTTATACTATAAAAGAGATTTCAAGGCTCATTACAAATGTCATATTTTGAATCTAGAACAGTTTAGGTAGGATATATGTATAGTGAATGATTACAATGCAAAATTTTGGATGAATCTGCTAGAAAATTGTCTTGGGTATGAGTTGTATGTGAAATAGTCTTAAATAGTTTTATGCAAATTATTGATAATGAAAAAAATCTATAAAATTAAATTATGTCCTCTCCTACATACGGTTTTGGTGGATCATAAATGAATATATCAAGTATCTTTTCAGTTTCCTTCAATGGTTTAGTTGAATGTATGATTTTATTCTTTGTTTTAACACAAAGAGTTAATTAAATACTTGAAAAGAGTCATAGGTCTGTGAGAATCTGCTAAGGATTCGGTAAGAAGTAATTCTTTAAATGTTTTGAGTTTTTGTGATGTAACACGTTATGAAGATAGTTTAATCATTTCAGGGTTAAGTGTTTTGTATATTATAGAGTATTTCATGTTTGACTCATTTTTCCCAATTGATGAGGCACTGACCTATTTTTCATGAATTCATGTAGTTTGATGAATCAGTAAAGTTCTTAGTCGTGGATTCAAAGTTAGAACATTGCTTATTCAAATATTATTCATTCTGAGATGTAAGCCTAATTTGTGTAAAGTTCAACCAAGCCTTTAATGAATAATGTATATTTGCAATTAGTAGAGAGAAATCAGTGTATTGAAGTGTTCTTGAGACCTTGAATATCACATGAGCATAATAAAGAACACCCTCCTTGGTCCAATAGAGGCTAAAGAGTAGGGGTAGGTTCCTAAGAATCTTTTCCCATCATGTTGGCTACTAGCTATTGTGAGTTTTGAATATAGAGGTTCATTACCTCTTACAAAATTTCAAAGCTCAGCTAGAAAAAGCACCAATAGGACTCATATTCCAAAAGTGGGTATGAGTCCCATTAGGCTAGGCTTTGGGACAATTTTTTAAAGAAATTCTTAGATAAGTGTGAAATATAGATTGGCACCCCAAAAATTAGGTGGGACCCATACACCCAAGGTGGCATATGAGTCCTAGATCACTAAATTTGGGCCATACAATCGGAAAACACATGAATTATGATTGGATGTTGGTAAATGTCAAGATTATCCTCAGAAAGATGCATTAATTAAGGCTTGTTGATGCAAAATAAGGCCAATTAAAACATAAAGAATCCCAATTAATTAATAAAACCCTAGATTGGTGTGAAAGTGTAAAGGTACACTTTACAAGGCACAAATAGGTCCACTTAGTTTACAAGGGCCCAAGACCTAATGTGAATGTGTTAAACACATTACAACACTGAATCACGCCAACATTAAGGTTAATTTAACAAGGGGGCCCAAAAAAGTGCAAGAATGTAGAGGGATACATTTTCCATCATTACAATTACAAATCCTATCAATATTGTCTACAAAGATTGTTAGATTGGAAAGAAAAAAAGAAGAGAAAGAAATGTGAAGAAGAGAAGATACAAAGGGGGAGAGAGAGTAATAAGATAGTTGAGTAAGGGGGAGAAGTAATGTAAAGAGTTGTAGTATGTTGGTATTTAGAGCTATTGTTCCTTTGATGGTTTTTCACATCATGTGTTGCCATCAATGACAAAGGGGGAGATTGTTGCAAGTATGAGAAGTTTGTGTTGTCATTGGTGACAACTGTATGAGATGAGAGGAAACTATTCTTAAGGGAGAATTTTGAGAATGAGTAGTTTGTGTTGTCTTGCTTTGATTAGTTGCATTATGTTGTCATTAGTAAAGCTATTAGTGTCAACCTCTAGTGTTATTGTGATAAGATTTTTGTATCTATGGTTGAGTTACTATTGGTTCAGTTGTGTTGAGGAAGTGATGCAGATAATGAGGATGTATCTTTGGTGATTAGTTTCCAAGTTCTTTTGAGAAAATTTCATAAAAAGAGGAAATAGTGTGTTGTAGTGGTGTTCAATTTTGTAGGGATGTGTTTTGGTTTTGTTCCACATTTATTTTAGGTTGAATATCTTCCTGTACCTTTTGGATATGTTGGTGAGAGATGTTCAGAGGTGTTATATCCAAGATTTGGTGTGCTTGATCGCTATGTAGAAGTTTTGTTCACGAGTATGTGAACTGTGTATTGCAAAGGTGTCTGGGAGAAATGTTTTTCCTCCAAATTTCTCCATAGTTGTCTTTTATGTCTTGCAGATCTAAAGGAGAGTTGATAGTGTCAATAACTTTCTTTAGTTTAAGTGGTTCAAGGATTGGTTCTTTGAAAGTAAGTTTCTTGTGTTACAGTGTATGAAAAATTTATCTGAGTGTACTAGGTGTGTACATTCTTTAAGTGAAAGTGGTTGTGAAGGAGTTTGATGGATTTTAGGGTGTTTGTATAATATTACATATTTTTTATTTTTTTTAGGTGAAATTTGTTGTCCATGAGTTATTTTTGGATCAAAAGAAGCATGCACTTAAAATTTGAATAGTGTTTACATGGGGAACGACTGACCTTGTTGTTTACACTATTTGCGAAGGTGCCTTGTTGGTTGTGGAAGCATGTCATGGAATGTGAGGATGGATTTAGGTCCTAGCTAAGGAGTTTTATAGTCCAATCTCATTCCTTTCCACTACAGGAATGTTTTGGTGCTGACCTAATTTCAATTTGTATGTTTGAGGTGCGTAGCCGACCATGGAGAATGTTTCAAGGTTGAAGACAATATAAGTATGAGTCTATTTTTTGAGGGATGAGGTGATAGAATAGGTAGACAATTATGATGCAAATTGTAGAGCTATAGAGTGTGATATTGATAAGTACAGTGCGAGATTACATGTGTTAGATTATAGAATGTAGTGAGAAAAAGGTGTCTACATTTCTTCAATCCAGTTGTGAAGGTGTTGGTGACTTTGTGGTAGATTATTTGTTGCATTGAGATGATTTTCTCTATGTAACAATTATTCTCTATCTTCTTTTATATTCTAGCAGTGAGTCTTTGGTAGTGACCCTTTCTCTCTTTAGGTAGTGATTCTTTGTAATTGGTGTTTTTATTACCTTTAATGTGAGCTAATCCTCATCATGGTTTTTCCCATCTTGGGTTTTCCATGTAAATATGGTGTTCCCTTGTGTATGGTGTTGCTATGTTTCAATTTTTGTTATTTTGTTTTCATGCTAACTCATCATAATAGATTAAGGGTTTATTGAATGAATATGGATCTTAATGTTATTGAGGGTTTCTAAGTTTTAAGGTATAATTGATTCACCCACCCTCTTAATTGTCTTGTGAATTAAAAATAAAGACCTAATGATGAATGATCAAGATTTACAATAATAAAATGTACATAAAATGTGGCTTTCAATGGTGCTTCCCCTAACCATTGTTGGGGCATGCGGCCCCTAACCCCACTAGGGGATGAGCCCCCAAACCCCAAAGGAGGTACCCCCTATATCCCCGATGCTCACCTATCTATAGTAAAAATATTGTAATTGCAAGGTTGAGACACATTTTCCCAAAAATATGATCCTATAGTGCTAAAATTTATAGACAAAATATAACATTTTCCTAAATAAATATATAGTTGAAACGTCAATTTGTAGTGGTGGGAACAAAATTTTAGACTAAAAGAGTCATCAAAACTTATTGTCAAATAATATTTTTGTTCAATCAAATATCATAACTATGCTCATGCATATAAGATCTTATTCAGTTTCAAGGCTAGAATTCATTAGCACTTTTTTTTTTCATGTTCTCAGTGTATAATGACCTTCTAGTTGATGAAAAAAACTTAGTTTTAGGTTTTATGACAACTAGCTAGCCTAAAAATATCAACATTAAAATTTTCCAATATCTAGATATTTTCTTCAATTTATAGTAGGTAAAAATGTTTTTATAATTGGTCAACAAAATACAGGCTTGATTTCATGGCTACCAAATAAGTTTAGATGCTTTTGATAACTAAAGCAACAAAAAATGGGTGTTGTCACAAATACAAATAGCTTGGAGGTTGAAAATAATGTCCATAGAACATAGAGAACACATCGAAAACTATCTAACAAAACATTAACAAGAGTCAAAAATAACAAATAGAAAGAGATGCCAAAGACAAAAATAACACCAGCTTAACCAAACAATTGACCCCAATCTTCGGTGAGGAACTTGAAAAGTTCCTTGTGACTGTTATCCTTATTGCCAACCTTCTTTAGTTCCTGAGACAATTTTAGATGTTGATTTTACTTTGTCACCATTTTTAAGTGGGTCAATAAGGTCTCATAATTTTTTCAAATTTATCTATTTGGTAACATCCTAGCTGTTCATTTTTCATCAATATCTTGTAGCTCTCTTTCCATGGTCATTGGAGAAGTTTTGGGTTTGGAACTCAATTTATTGTTTGATTAAAAAAGTTGGGGTAAAGGCCTTGATCCCAAATAGTAAAATATTAGCAAAAAGGTCTCATGACTAGTAGATCACTTCGACCAATGTAGAAAAAACAAAATAAACCAACTGGAACAAATAATGAAATAATAGCAAGACCTTAGGCCATCCAGTCAAACATTAGAAAGGAACCATTAAACCATCTAAAAAAGTAGCAAACAAAGGAGAACCATAATAAAAATGGGGGCACATAGGCCATATTTAGAAATAGGCATGCAGGCCCCAAAGCAAGGAAACAACAAAACCTAGCTAATTCTTAGGACTATTAATTAGGTCCCACTCCATCTTTAGCAAGTCCAACTTAGCACTCCAAGGTTCCTTTCCTTATATAGAATTATCCTAAATTGGCTTATCCATTTCCTAAGTTGGTTCCATTATCCTCTGCTTCTTCCTAACCTTAGATAATTTGTTCAACGTTCCAAATATTTCCCTGTTCATAATACCATGGATAATGGAAATTAGTCTATTAAAATCCTTGTCCAACCTATCCACTTTTTCCTATAAAAGAAAAAATTGGGTCTTGTAATACTGAAGGGACCTATTATCTAGCTCAGTTTCATACTCATGGTTAGCCATCACTTGCACATTTCTTCATTTTCTTTGTGTGATTATTGAGCTCCATCTTCCATATCTTCCTCTGAGTCCTTCACATCCTCCTATTCAGGTCCCTCATCATCATCATTCTTGCTACTAATGGAGTCATCCCCTAGGTCCTCTCCAAGAAACCCCTCCAATTATTTTTTTCTCAAATCCAGGGGTTCCTCCTGAGAAGGGATACATTTTTCATTTGAGGACCCATCTTCTTGTTCATCAAAACTCAACATTTTTCTTTTAGTAATCTTCCCCACTAGTCTTGTAGACCTTTTTCACCTTTTTCACTACTAGAGTCTTCCACCTTGCCTTCCTCTCCCTCATCAAGGATTTCAATTGTAAACTTTTTTGCAATTCCTGGTTCAATACTTAGCCCTTACATTTGACACTATAGGGGTTTCCCAAAAATGTTTTTTCCTTTAGAGGGAAAATTAGAAGAACCCTCTTTGAATAAAGGGCCTTCTGTGGTAGAATTTTTAGCCAGAGGATTCTTTGGAAGAGAGAGAGAGAGGTAGATGCATGTTTCTCCATAGAAATTTTATGGTGAACAATATGAAGGGAGGGATTGGCATAATTTGACTGAGTCTCAAATAAGGAATTTCCCAAATTTTGTTTCTTGCTAGAGCTAGGGTTAAGATGGGGGTGAGATTGGTTATTCAGGGCTTTGAATTGCTAGGAAACATCAACATTTGAAGGGCCAGGCTGTCATAACCTCTTCCATTAATACATTTTTTATTAGGATTTATTACATTATCAACATTTTGTATTATGTTAAGTCACTTTGAAACACTTTGTTGGTTGTTAATTTTTTAAAAATGGACTATTCTCTTAAAATGGTTGTACATATTCAAATCATTTTAATGATTTTGTTTGTAAATATTATTATTAAGTTTATTTAAAAATTTCTTTCTATTTATTTTAAGAAGACTCTCTTTTAATTATTTTCACTTTAATGTTTAAAGATACATATATAGGAATGTAATAAATCAATAATTGTATTTGGAAAATAAATGTAAAATTGGGAGAGGAAATAAAAAGGAAAAATATATTTGTAGAACACATTATAAGAATGCATAAATACTAGTTCTATTTCATAATGGTGAATAAATAAATTTTCCAAGGCAGACTTAATATGAAATCTTAATAAATAAAGATGGAAGTAACGTTAAATCATGGCTAGGATAGGTTACACAAAAGAACATGCAATCATGCATGCATGCAATGGTGGAACGACCTAGAAGGGGAAGTCGATCAAGATGGTCTTCTACTCTATAAAAATGAGGGGCAATAGTGTAATAGGGGATGCATAGAGAAATTTAGAGAAGAAGAATAGGCAAGCAAGGTTGCTCCAGATCAAGGAAGAGCTCATAAAAGGTGTGTAGATGTTTCTTGATATATTTTGAATATTGCTTGAAATGATAAATGATGAACTTGTATCTATTCTCAGTTTTTTTTGTTTCCATAGTATTTGTAGATGGGTTAATAGCCTTAAGAGTTCATGTAAAATACTATAGTCTTGCCTAATTTTTTTGCATCAATTTCTTTCTCAAAATGAAGCTGTTTATGAAACCCTATCCTAATCTTAGCCATGACCATGAGCATAACCTTATTAAAGAATAAACTTGGGGGAATGTATTCTTAGTACCTTGGTCTAAATCAATATTATGGCATCCATTGGCCTCTAAATGCAAATCAATTATCTTAGACTTTTGTACCATATTAATCCCTCTCTACCTTAATTTCTATTTTCTCAACGCAATATAAGCTTATACTTTAGAATAATTCACCTATTTGTACTCTATTATCTTTGTAGGAATTTTTGAAAGAATAAAACAACACAAAGTTTCTACTCTATTTCCCAATCAACTAGGAATACTCAAACAAAATGTGGAAGCACAAAAATGTAAGGAGACATGCAAATTTCTTTTATATTCAATAAGTTGGAAATGACATTATAGATAGGTAAACTTAAAAACTCAGAAAATAAAATTGAAACTACATATTACAAACTACTTAGAGAAATTTGGAGCTCCTCATACAAACTCACAACATTGAGGAGCTTTGAGGAATGCTCTGTTCTTTCTCGACACAAAACTATCAGGAGCTATCTACCACTCCCTACACACATTTCTACCTATTTGTAGCTATCGGGAGCTATCTGCTAATCACTGTATACACACTCTAAGCTTCTCTGAATCACACAAAGAACCCACACAACATACCTTTTTCTCATAATGTTGCTTCTCTTCTTCTTGTTGCTCCAAAAAGCTCTTGACTGAAAAAATAAATAACATTCATTCATTCCTTTTGTCTATTCAAAAATTCCCTCTCAAAATTCAAAATGATGTACCACATTTATTTCTTTTGCAAATTGGACTGCACGTTAGGAGAAAGAAGGGAAAGAAATCCACAAAAGCAATCTTCTAGTTGTGTTGGTAAAAAATTCCCCTGACAGGTAGGTGGCAACATCAGGAAGCTCATGATAAATTAACTTTTTCACACTCCCCCTTTGTCCTGAGCCAACAAAAAAAAAGATCAATCCTGATCCAAATCAAAAATACTGAAACTATTCCTTAGGCACTCAAAGTTGTCCTTGCTCAAATGCTTGGTGAATATGTTTGCTAGTTGCTTCTCAGATGTGAAAAATCCCATTATAATTTCACCATTTTCAACAAATTATCTAATAAAGTGATACCTGATTTCAATGTATTTGCTTCTTCCATGAAACACAAGATTTTTTGTCAAAGCTATTTACTCAGCCTCGGCTGTTGATAGCGAAACTATGGGTTGATTCTTGGAAGCCCATGAGATAGCTCCCAAACCCAAATGAAACATATAGTTTGATGTGCTCTTCTTATCATCCAAAATTCCTGCCTAATCACTATCCATGTATCCAACTAGCCCAAACTCATTTGCTTATATGTACAAAATGCTATATCCTTTGGTGCCATTCACATACCTCATGATTATTTTACCCACTTGCCAATGGGTGTCTCTTGGAGTCTCCATAAATCTACAAATAAGACCCACTCCATGCATTATATCAAGCCTAGTTGCAATCAAATACATCAAACTTCCAACCAAAATTTTAAACATGGTCAGATCCACATTGCTATTGTAATCTTCCTTGCTCAACTTTAGACCTACGATTGTTGGTGTTGGGGTAGGCTTACTTTCAAGAATCCTAAATCTCTTCAAGGTTTCATTTGAATATTTTTATTGAGAGATAAATATACCATCATTCATTCTTTTTACTTCTATGCCTAGAAAATATCTCAAGAGACCTTAATCTGACATTTGAAAATCTCTTTTCATGGCCTCTTTAAAATTATTAATGAGGAATTTATCATCCCTAGTAAAAAATAGAACATCTACATACAAGACAACAATAAAAATCTTACCATTCGGTGCCTTGATGTAAAGAGTGGGCTCACCATCATTTCTCATCAAATATGAGTCAATCTTGTTGTACCATGCCCATGGAGCTTGCTTCAAGCCATAGAGGGCCTTGTTCTACCTATACACCTTGTGTTATTGAATTGAAACTTCATATCCAAGTGGTTGCTCCACATAAACTTCATCTTTCAACACTCCATTTAGGAAGACAGACTTCACATCCATTTGAAACACCTTACATTTATGCTTCAAACTTATGTTGCAAAAAATAGACCCATGTCCTATGGCTCTAATCATCAATGAAGGTCATAAAATATTGTCTTTTACCAATAGATATGGTTTGCATAGGGTCTACCAAATCTAATGGAGCTCTTGCCCTTGTAGAGTTTCCCGATTGAAAGGGTTGCCTATGTTGCTTGGCCAAAATGCAAGCCTCACACTTAACATTAGGCTCTAGTATTCTTGGAAAACCATCAACCATTTTGTTCTTGGACAAAAGACTCAAACCAACAAAGCCTAAGTCTCCATACCTAAGATGACATATCTTGGAGGGGTCTTGAATGGTAATCCTGAGGGCTACTTGTTGTACTACTATACATTTTACAGTCATGAGAGGTGCAGCTACGGACTGAGATGAGAAACACGTCTCAATATTCAAAGAAAAAATCTGGTTCTTTGTCATTTAAACTGCTACAAACACTTTCATCCTCTCGTTCTTGTCATAAATAATGAATTGACCCTTCTCCATCAACACTTTATATCCATTTTGGATCATTGTCCAATACTAATGAGGTTATGCTTTAACCAAAGAGAAAAAAATAAATTCTAAATATCCTTCTTTTCACCTTGCTTGGTGTGGATCATGATAGATCATTTTCCAACAACTGGAACTGATCCATTATTCCTCATTCTTATCTCAAACTTTACATTCTTATCAATGAAAGAAAGAAAACTCTCATTACCACTCATGTGGTTATTGCAACTACTATCCAAATACCAAACTTTTGGGGTGCCTTCTTCACCAATGTTGCACATGATGAAGGTTGTGGACTAATTGCCTTGAGTCTCATTCACATCAGCCACATTTACATTTTGTTTTGGCTGATTATTATGCTTTTTCCAATAGTCACTTGCATAATGACTAAATTTATGACAGTAGTAGCATTCAACATTTCTTTTGTTATACCTATGATTTGAACTACTATTCTTCTTGCCTTTTCGAGAGCTAGTTTGAGAGCTACTCACTCCCTCTTGGCTACTTGCTCATCCCGAGCTTTCTCCTCCAGCATTTCCTTGTCCGGAGTTGCCACAAACTCTACCTCTTGAGCTCCTTCCACCATTTTTTCTTCTCCCCTTCCTCTTGCATTTGATTGAGCTTTAAAAGATTTCTCTTGGGAAGAAGTAGCAGACCTATTTAGGCGTTGCTCATGGGTTTGAAGAGAACCCATCAACTCATCCATCATCAAAGTAGAGAGGTTCTTTACCCCTTCAATGGAAATCACTACTGCATCAAACTTGGTGGGTAAGATTCTAAGGATTTTCTACACAATCCTCTACTCTTTCATGGTTTTGAACACCATTCATCCTCATCTAGTTTATCAAACTGGAGACTCTTGTGTGGAAGTTTGAAATGGACTTGTTGTCCCTCACCAAGAGAGTCTCAAAATATCTTCGAAGTATCTAGAGCTTCACCAATCTGACCTTATTTGTCCCTTTGTAGCTGGTTTGGTGGATTTCCCAAGCTTCCTTTGCATACTCAACTGCTTCTATTTTGGGAAAAATAGCCCTTGTCAAGGATGATTCTATCAAACTCAATACCTTAGCATCTTTCTTTCTTTACTCCTTCAACTAGGTCTTTTGGTTGTTTGTGATAGCTGCATACTACACTAGGTCAATAACATCCATGAACCCGTTTGTCAAAAACTCCCATAGGTCATTGGAAACCATAATATTCTTCATCTTCTTTGCCCAAACATCATAGTTCCATCCATTAAAGGATGGTGGTTGCTTCCATCTCTTCCCTTCATCTCGAGCCATGTCTCCTACATAAGAAATTTAATACTCCAAAAACAAAATGCCATAACTCACGAAGAAATGGGGCATATGGCTTTGATACCATGTAATAATTTCTGAAATCACACAACAACAAAAAGCTCTTGCTCTATTTTCTAGTCAACTAAGAATACTCAAACAAAATGTGGAAGCACAAACAATGTAAGGAGACATGAAAATTTATTTTCTATTAAATAAGTTGGAAATGACATTATAGATGGGTAAAATTAAAAACTCAAAAAACAAAATCTAAACTACAGATTACAAACTACTAGGAGCAATTTGGAGCTGCTCATACAAACTGACAACATTCAGGAGCTTCTGGGAGCTTTTTTTTCTTCCTCTACATATAACTATTAGGAGTTATCTATCGCTCCCTACACACACTATTACCCATCCATAGCTATCATGAGCTATCTAATTCTCACTGTATACATGCTTTGAGCTTCTCTGAATCACATAGAGAACCCACACAACATTCTTTTTCTCAAACTGTTGTTGCCCTTCTTCTTGCTACTGAAAAAAACTCTTGGCTGAAAAACTAAAGAACAAAGTTCATTCTTTCTATTTATCTATTCAAATATTCCCTCTCAAAATAAAAAATGACCTACCATATTTAATTCTTCTATAGACTAAGTTGCACATCAGGAGCAAGAAGGGAAAGAAATCCCCAAAAGCAATCTTCCAGCTGTGCTGGTAAAAAATTCCCTTGACAAGTAGGTGGCAATGACAGGAGGCTCAAGAGCAATTAATATTTTATAAACTTCTTATAATGTATCTCCCTCTGAATGGTTATTTCTTATGTGCACCTTTAGCTGATCTTAGCAGGGTCTTCTAAAAGAGTTATCGAGTAGCATAAAACCTTATTCTTAAGTCGACTATGGGAGGTTGAAACTTTCTCAAGAAAATTATTTTTTATTGTATACAAAAATGTGGAAATCCTTTAAATATCATATGAAATATTTAAGCAAAGTCTTAATAAAAATTTCCATTCCTTCGAATATTTATAAAATTAACCTTATAGGGTATGTGTAGGATCACCATGGAAAAAATAGGCCCTTAAGTGGCAATGAAAATTCAGAAAAATCAGAGTTAGGCAACTTGACATAAAAATTTGAATAAGTTATCTATATTATTTAAAAAATATGTAAAATAGATTCTGTGGAAAATTGAATTTAGTTTCTAAACTACTAGGTTTATTTTTCTAAAAAAAATCTATTTGGTGAAAAATTGAAATTTCAATGTAGTAGTACTTAAATTTCAGGGAAAAAATAAGAAGTAGGTGTCTGTTTGACCACCCTAACCATAATAAAATGATAATATTTTTTTATAAGATTTTAGATATAAGTAAAGGACTCATATCCGAATGTGATGCATATTTTTAATAAAAAATTTCCAAGTAAATAATTAATTATGAATTTTTTATTACAACTTTTAAAAAATATAAAAACTCATATGTCTGACCACCTTAACTTGGTCAAAAATTCATGAAATTCATTCTTTTTTTAATCCTATAGTATGTGAAGCATAGAATGTGATGCATGTTTTGATTTCCAAAAATGTGATACCGTTTGAAAGCTATAGATGTCTTTCAATCAAGCTATCAATTAGGACTTTAGTCGTAATTCTAATAGAAAATGAATAATAATAATTTTTTAGATTCAAAGTAAAGTATAAATTATATTGGTGGAAAACCGAGAAAATCCTTTACAAACCCTTTTCGTTTCATCAATTTTGGGAAAGAAAAAGTCATTAGCCACATGGACGAAGTCTGGAAAAGAAAGGTAAGTTGTTAAACATATTTTTTGTGTTGACTTCTTAGGATTGACAGGTCTAAACCAAATTCCAAAGCAAGCTCGAGGCTAATCCCTAGGCATTTGTGTCAGACATATTGGATATCTGATTCAAATCGGATATCCGATTTGAATTAGATATCTGATATGTTTTAGGTATGAGTTCAAAAAATATTATACCATTTATAATATACGATTTAAAAATGCAATAAAGTTTATAATTTAATATAATATACAATATAGTTTATAATGTAATATAATATACAATTTATGATAATCTCTTACCGAATTATGTATTTAATATATAATATATTATATTATTATGTATAATATTTAAATATTATTTCAATATTTTAGTTAATGTATAAATATTTAAATATATATATTACTAATATATAAAATATTTAAATATTATGTCTTTCCCTCTCTCTCTATCTCCATCTCTCTTTCCCAAGTCTCTCAGTCAGTCACTTGTATCTCTCTCCCGTCTATGCTCTATCTCTCTCCCACTCCCTCCCTCTCTTTCACTGACTCCCTCTATCTCTCTCCCCTCTACCCTTAGCCCTAAACCCTAAACCCTTAACCCTTAAACCCTCTACCCTCTACTCTCTCTCTCTCTCAAGTTTCTCTCTCCTAACCCCCTATCCCTCTCTTAGGTCTCTCTCTCGCTCAATCCCTCTATATCTATCCCTCTACCCTTAACCCTAAACCCTAAACCCTTAAACCCTCTACCCTCTACCATTAACCATATATACCCTTTATCTCTCTCCCACTCCCTCTCTCTCTCAAGTCTCCCTCCTATCCCCTCTCCCTCTCTCAAGTATCTCTCTCAGAGTCACTCCCTATATCTCTTTCCCCTCTACCCTCTACCCCTAACCCTTAAACCCTCTTCCTTCTACCCTTAACCCCACTCTCCCTCTCTCTCTCTCTCTACCCTCTCTCCCTCTCTCAGGTCTCTCTCTCTCACTCACTCCCTCTATATCTCTCCCTCTACCCTTAACCCTAAACCCTAAACCCTAAACCCTTAACCCTTAAACCTTAAACCCTTAAACCATCTAGCCTCTATCATTAACCCTATATACCCTATATATCTATATAACCTCTATCACTATCCCATTCCCCCTCTATCTCAAGTGTCTCCATTCTACCCCCTCTCCATCTCTCAGGTCTCTCTCTCAGAATCACTCCCTCTATCTATTTCCCCTCTACCCTAAACCCTTAAACCCTCTACCCTCTACCCATAACTCTCTACCCTCTCAAAGTCACTCCCTCTATCTCTCTCTCAGAGTCACTCCCTTATCTCTCTCCCCTTTGTAACCCTTAACCCTTAACCCTAAACCCTTAACCCATAAACCCTCTACCCTCTACTCTCTCTCTCTCTCTCTCAAGTCTCTCACTCAATCACTCCTATCTCTCCCCCCTCTACCCTCTATCTCTATCCCACTCCCTCCCTCCCCCTCTTTCAATGACTCCAAAAATCTATCTCTCCTCCCCTCTACCCTTAACCATACACCTTAAACCCTCAACCCTTAAACCCTCTACCCTCTACTCTCTCTCTCTCAAGTGTCTCCCTCCTATCCCCTCTCCCTTTCTCAGGTCTCTCTCTCTCTCTCTCACACACTCCCTCTATATCTCTCCCTATACCCTTAACCCTTAAACCATGTACCCTATCTCTCTCTCTCTCAAGTCTCTCCCTCATGCCCCCTCTCCTTCTCTCAGGTCTCTCTCTCTCATCCACTCTATCTATCTCTCTCCCCTCTACCCTTAACCCTTAAAACCTAAACCCTTAAACCCCAAACCCTTAAACCCTCTAACCTTAACCCTCTACCCTCTCTCTCTCTCTCTCCCTCCTACTATCCCTCTCCCTCTCTCAAGTCTCTCTCTCTCCCACAACCTCTCTCTCTCTCATGTCTCTCACTCAATCTCTCCTATCTCTCTCCCCTCTACCCTTAACCCTCTACCCTCTATCTCTATCCCACTCCCTCCCTTCCTCTCTTTCACTAACTCCCTCTACTTCTCTCCCCTTTCTAACCCTTAAACCTTAAACCCTCTACCCTCTACTCTCTATTTCTCTCAAGTCTCTCCCTCCTATCCCCTCTCTCTCTCTCTCAAGTCTCTCTCTCTCTCATTCACTTCCTCTATATCTCTCCCTCTACCTTTAACCCAACCTTGTACCCTCTATCTCTCTCCCACTCTCTATCTCTCTCTCTCTCAAGTCTCTCCCTCGTACCCCCTATCCCTCTCTTAGGTATTTCTCTCTCTCACTCACTCCATATAACTCTCTCCCATATAACCTTAACCCTTAAACCCTAAACCCTTATAACCCTCTACCCTTATAACCCTCTACCCTTTACCCTATACCGTATACTCTTAACCCCAAACCCTTAACCCTTAAACCCTCTACCCTCTACCAATAACCCTCCCTTCCTTATCTCTCTCCCACTCCCTATCTCCCTCTCTTTCACTAACTTACTCTATCTCTCAAGTCTCTCTCAATTCTCTCTATCTCTCTCTCACTCACTCCCTCTATCTCTCTCCCCTCTACTCTAAACCCTAAACCTTAAACCCTTAAACCCTCTACCCGCTACTCTCTCTCTCTCAAATATCTCCCCCATACCCCCTATCGCTCTCTTAGGTCTCTCTCTCCCCTCTAACCTTAAACCCTAAACCCTTAAACCCTCTACCCTTGACTCTCTCTCTCTCTCTCTCTCTCTCTCTCCCTCCCTCTACCTTTTTTAACCCTCTACCCTCTACTCTCTCTCTCTCAAAATCTCTCCCTCATACCCCCTCTCCCTCTCTCAGGTCTCTCTCTCACTCACACTTCGTATATCTCTCTCCCCTATACCCTTAAACCTTAAACCCTTAACCCTTAAATCCTAAGCCCTTATAACCCTAAACCCTAAACCCTAAACCTTAACCCTTAACCCCCCTTAACCCTTAACCCAACCCTCTACCCTCTACCCTCTACCCTAAACCCTAAAACTTAAACCTCTACCTAACCCTAAACCCTTAAACCAAAACCCTTAACCCTTAACCCTAAACCCTTAACCCTTAACCCTTAAACCCTATACCCTATACCCTAAACCCTTAAACCTAAACCCTAAACCCTTAACCCTTAACCCTTGACCCTAAAACCTTAACCCTTAAACCCTCTACCCTCTACCATTAACCCTTAGGTCTATATGTGCACAAATCAAATATTTGATTCAAATCAGATATTCAACTTTTAACTCTAAAATCCTACCGTTACAAAACATTTTAATTTTTTTTTCAAATCATATATCAGATCTGTGGGCCATAGAAAAACCCCATGTGGGTCATTTTGTCCATTCCAACGGACCCTACATTATGTTTGAATGCTTTGCATGTGACAAACATGTGGTTTCAATTAGGAAGAGACAAAGATAAAAATTTTGGAGCATATTCTACTCAAATCAGTCATAAGAAATTATTTTTTAGCAACTTTTATGAGGTATAATGGGGAGCAGTAGTTGTCAAAAGAAAAAATGTAAGAGAAAGTTTACAAAAGAAAAAAATGAAGCATATAGACAAAGAGATAGAGAAGGTCATAGGAAGAGAAGACAAGGTATGTTAAATATTAGTGAACCTGAGCCCTATGGTCTTTCAAGTGAAGAGGAAATTGAATATGTTCAAGGTGAAAATGTTGAACATGGTATTGAAATTGGGAATGAAAATGTTCAAATTGATATTGAAAATGTTCAAGGTGAAAATGTTGGAATTGAAGATGTTGAACATGATATTCAAATTGGGAATGAAAATATTGAAATTGATAATGAAAATGTTCAAGGTGAAAATGTTGGAATTGAAGATCTTAAACATGATATTGAAATTGGGAATGAAATTATTCAAATTGATATTGAAAATGTTCAAGGCGAAACTATTGGAATTGAAGATGTTGAACATAATATTGAACCAAGTGTAAATTATGTTTCACCAGATTACATGAGAAATGAAGAACCTTGTGTGGAAGAAATACATATTCCAAATTCAAGACCTTCAAGAACCCCTAAATGGTTACTTGAAATTGATGAGAACATTATAAAAAAATTTGAAGGCAAGAGGTCAACATGAACTATTTGGTAGTGGGCTACAAGAATTTTCAAGCAATATTTTAGCGATAATACATTGACCGAGCAATGCCAACTTTTTGTACAATTGCTAAAGATGAAAAAGATGAGACCTTTGCTAGCCAAATTGAAGATTCGTGTGAACAAGAAGACTAAAAAAAAATCTATTATTGTCAAAATTATTTTTAATGCTCTCAATTCTATTGGAAAAAATAACAAGGAAAAGGATAAGAGAGTTGCTCAGAGAGTCATTACAACCACCCTAGTAAGCCATCAATTGAAAAAGGCTTTCTTTATGAGACAAACTTGTATTGATTTTGACATAAATTATAAAACTTTAGATATAGAACTTGCAAGAAGACAAACAATAGATGATCCTATTCAAAATGATATATGGGATTTTTCCAAGAGGCTTCTATGTGTTGATAAGAAGCTAACTGATAATGTAAAGCAGGTAATTCAACAATTTTGGCATGATAACTCTAGAGTATCACCCAATGCAAATGATGTTTTAAAGTTAAGAATTGGCAATCGAGACCATACACCACATCCTAAACATTTCTTGGAATCAAGCCAAACAATATTGTTCAAATTTTTTAATGAAACACATCCAAATATGGAAATATCACAAAGGAATTTTGAAGGTTTGAGGCCATTTTATTGTGTGCCTCTTAAGATTCGTAATACTTGTTATTGCAAATACCATGTGGAGTTTTCAATGTACCATGAACTATTATGTTATATATGTTCTACTTTGCATACTAATGAAATGTTGCAGGAGTGTTGTGCAATGCATCTTCTGAAATCATCAAGGGACTTGCTAGATCTATTTTTATGTTCTAGAGATGATGGTTTCTTTTTCTATAGAAATGATTGTTTAAATGTGAACTTCTCACAATGTGGTGGCTTGTCAAAAGTTTTTTCAATGTTTTCATGAGGGTTTCGAACATGAATTTGGAAAGAATATTGTTGAGAAAAAGAGATATGAGATAGTCAAATATACTTTGCAGAGTGGAGGTGAAGGTTCTAGATGCGCGTTGGTTACAAAAGAATACAGTGTTGCTAATTTTATTTTAGATTTTAAGGAAAATATTTTCTGCAAGTATGCAAGGCATAGTCATAGGTCTCAGTGGTTGGATCAATAATTCAGGATGTGTAAGGACTCTTTTATGATTGGCACTATTATATCAGTGGTTGATTTTTCAGAAAACTACACATTGCAATCAAAAAATGAGGTACAATCTTAGTATTACAATTCCATTCAGATTTCTATTTTTTTCCACTTAATGTTTAGACATGCACCTGATAGTACAGAGGAGGATTGGAAGATAATCAAAGAGTCATTTTTATATGAGTAATGATAGATATCACTCATCCAAGTATGTCCAACATTGTTTCAAGAATTTTTTTGAGTTCTTGCAGGAGCATGATATAGCATTGGGCTGACATCTCATTTGGTCAGATAACTACACAGGTCAATTCAAGAATGCTCGTATATTTTACTGGTTGAGTAGAATTCATGTAGAGAGGGGTGTACCTCATATTTGGAGTCTTTCTGAAGTTGGGAAAGGGAAAGGGGAGCATGATGGAGCAAGTGCATGTGTAAAGAGAGCTCTAGTTAAGAAGCAATTGAAGATTTCAGGAGAAAAATTTAGTGATGCACATTCTATTGTTGATTGGTGTAGTTCAACATTATCATAGGGAGGGACACATGATTCAAAAGTGCATAGATTATTTTGGTTGATTTGAGAGGGTATAGTGGGAGGCACATTAGATTGTCATACAATCGGATATTCTTCAAAGATGCATTCATTTCAAAGCTCAGATGCAAGCACATGGACCATTTGGACACAATAGTTGGATTTTTTTTCTTAGAGTTGTATTCAGTGTGAGTGGGATCAATGTGAGTCAAGTGAGTGGGTGGATACATGGGTTCCACAGTATCTATCTCCTTAATCTCAAACTATATCCATGATAAATGACACAATGGAAAGTTCAGCTGATTACGATAAGCTTTCAGATCTACTATAGCCAGGACATATTTTTGTAGTTGTTGCACCATAGGGGAATGAAGAGAGATCAGACTATTGGTTGGGTTGATGTGTGTGGGTAAAGCACAAGCTAACACAACCTATGGAAGATGATGATGGGTTTGTGTATCCTATAGGTTTAGTTGTGGTTACAAGAACTTGGTTGTGAACATACATGATTAGAAAGAATGGCATACCTACATTTGAAGACTATGAGAAACACAAAACCATTTGCATATATTCACACCTTGTTATAGCAACAAATGTTAAGTTGTTGAAGAATTATGCCAAACCAAAGACAAAACAACTATAGACACTTAGTAATGTTGATCATGAAGCAATATTGGATACTCTTAAGCAAAGAGATGACCTGATAGGCACACTTGAATAGCATATTCAAGAATCGAAGGTACAATGCTTAGGTTCATTATGCTTAAGTTCATTAGTGTTCTTTATTTAATACTAATATTTTGTATACTATTGCAATGCACCTACATATTTAGTATGTCTTTTGCAATATTTTTGGTACAATTGATAATGGACCTATTGCAACAATAGCCAACTCTGATCCTTTTGAAGAGGTATGCAACAAATTACAATAATATAGATTGGTTAATCTAAGCTCATCTTTTATAGTTTGCATTACCAGTTCATCATCATTCAAGTTGTTTAGATTAATATAGATTTGTTAGTCTAAGCATCTTTTCTAAATTGTGACAATATAGATTTCTCATTTGACAACTTTTGTGATATTCCTAGAATGATTGATCATGGACTTTCTACAACAATAGGAAACTTTGATCCTTTCAGAGAGGTATGCAACAGATTACAATAATATAGATTGGTTATTCTAAGCATCTTTTCTATTGTATGTAGTTTAATTGCTACCTTGATGGTTTGTATAGGTTCTTGTCACTCTAGAACGTCAACATACTACTCTTGTGGAAGATTGTGCCCTGAATGCCTCCAATAGGAAAATTTTGTAAAATTTGAATTTTCAAATGTGAAACAATGTAAAAAGGTCATAACTATGTATGGGCATAATCTATATCCAGTGATGTTTTTTAAAATATGGGTCAAATTTCTGGCATTGTATAAAGGGTATGTTCAAAATGTAAAGGGGTATACATCTTGGAAACTCATAGGTTGAAATAGTCATACAGGTGTATGCTTTGTTATTGTTATTGGGACAATTCTATAAGAGATTTGTGTACTTAATCGAGCTACAACCAAAGGTTTTCTTCCTGATTCTTTCATGTTTGTATTCTCATTTGAACCAGGTTTTGTAATATCTCCTATTTATATATAATAAATTATAGTGGCTTGCCACTTTTTCCAAAAAAAATGTAAACAAGTCATGTGAAGGTCATTTCCAATGTAATTTAGTCTTTGATCTAGCAAAGTGGAAACAAGATATTTGGGTGTGCATGATGTTCAAGTTGATTGGGTAAGATTTTTTTGATGCAAGAGCTACGTGGCTTTAAACAACACAATTACAATTAAAGATGATTCAAACTCCAATTTGATCCTCAAACCCAAACTTGGGTGCAACTTCACTAAAATAGGCCCATTTTACAAAGAGACTAATATTTAAACACTTCCCAAACCTGAAATTTTGATGGGGCAGAATTAAAAATCCTACCAAACTACCAAAACCATATTTTTTCTGGTGAGATACGCTTTCTAAAGCTCTATTTCAAATAACCCTCATTTTTAGCAACTTTCATGAGGTTTTTAAGGAGATCAATGTTTCCAACCTTGACACACCCTATAAACTAATCAAACACATCTATTAGGACCTACACAAGCTTGATACAACTTTAAATCTTGTTTCCCCCACATTTCATTGACATTAGCATGTTGTAACCACCATTTTTCACCTAATTTCACTCATTTTTATCATGCATGGAAACTTACCAAATCAACTACAGACCTTTCCAACTCTTTAAACCCACATATTCACCTTATAAATTCCTAATAACATCTACCATGGCCATACCATTGAGCTACAAATCGTACAATAGATGGTATGGCCTTTTAGTACTTTTGACTCTTAACGGAAATCACCGGTCCAATGTAGTTCAAAGTGATTCAACATATTTGGGTGCAAAAGAGGACCATCCCTAGCGTAAATGTACCCATCCTAATGTGTTGGAACAGTCCATTTGGTCGTACAAGTTGCAGAATGAAAGTTGCACCACTTTGCAACTTTACACTACTCACATTTGACAACTTTTGCCTCAATTGAAAACTCGTCACCACGAGATAGAGAAAAAAGAGAGAGTTTATTGTAGATGGTCTCAATATGATCCCATAGCCTTAGACAAAGAGTCTGTAAGAATCATGGTTTTCGAGAAATAGCCCTTCAAATATTGTTGTCTTTTAGCACTTTGAACTCTTTAGGGAAATCGCTGGTCCAATGTAGCTCAGAGTGATTCGACATATTTGGCTGAAAAATAGGACTATTCACAACATAAACGTACCCATCCATACATGTCGAAATAGTTTATTTTGTCGTACGAGTTAGAGAATGAAAGTTGCACCACTTTGCAACTTTACATTGCTTGCATTTCGTAACTTTTCCCTCAACTGAAAACTCATCACCATGGGAAAATTCCTCCGAGAGAGGCTATTATAGATGGTCCCAACATAGCCTCAGATTAAGGTTCTATAAGCATCATGGTTTCCAAGAAATAGCCCTACAAAGATTGTTTCCTTTTAGCACTTTGGACTCTTAAGAGAAATCGCCAGTCCAATGTAGCTCAGAGTGATTCAATGTATTTGGGTGTGAAAGAGGACCATCCCTAGCATAAATTTACCCATTCAGACATGTTGGAATAGTACGTCTGGTTGTAAGAGTTGCACTTTGCAACTTTACACTACTTGCATCTGACAACTTTTCCCTCAACTGAAAAATCATCACCATGGGAAATTCCTCCGAGATAGCAAAAACTGAGAGAGGTTATTGTAGATGGTACCAACATGATCCCTTAGCCTCAGATAGAGAGTCTATAAGCATCACAGTTTTTGAGAAATAGCCCTTCAAATATTGTTTCCTTTTAGCACTTTGGACTCTTAAGGGAAATCATCAGGCCAATCTAGCTCAGAGTGATTCAACATATTTGGGTGCAAAAGAGGAGCATCCATAGCATAAAAGAACCCATCCGGACATGTTAGAACAATCCATTTGGTCGTATGAGTTGGAGAATGAAAGTTGCACCACTTTGCAACTATACACTGCTTACATTTCACAACTTTTCCCTGAACGAAAAAATTTATCACCATGGGAAAACGAATCTGGGATAGCAAAAATAGAGAGAGGTTATTGTATATGGTCCCAACATGATCCCATAGCCTCAGACGGAGGGTTTGTAAGCATCATTATTTCTAAGAAATAGCCCTTCAAAGATTGCTACCTTTTAGCACTTTGGACTCTTAAGGGAAATCGTCGATCCAATGTAGCTCGGAGTCATTCAGTATATTTGGGTACAAAAAGGACCATCCCTAGTGTAAATGTACCCACCTAGATGTGTTGGAATAGGTTTTTTGGTTGTATCAGTTGCGGAATGAAAGTTGTACCACTTTGCAACTTTACACTGCTTGCATCTGACAACTTTTCCCTCAACTAAAAACTCATCACCATGAGAAAATTCCTCTAAGATAGAGAAAACTAAGAGAGGTTATTGTAGATGGTCCTAATATAATCCCATAGCCTTTGAAAGAGAGTTTGTAAGCATCATGGTTATTGAGAAATAGCCCTTCAAAGATTGCTACCTTTTAGCACTTTGGACTCTTAAGGGATTTCATTGATTGAACGTAGTTCGAACTACTTCGACCTGTTTGGGTATGAAAGGGGACCATACCTAACCTAAACGTACCCATCCAGATGTGATGGAATAGTCGGTTTGGTCATATGAGTTGTAGAACAAGATTTATTTATGCCCTCACAAGTAGTTTTTAGCCTCCAAATGAACTCCAATGCTGATTTCCATTCAAGAAAAGCCATGAGACCATAGCTTCTTGCTATTTTTTTAGTGGAAACTAGTGGGAAGTTGAGTTAACTTCTTTACAAACTTGGTTTCAAGTAATTTTATTCATTTTTGTGCACTTAAGAGGCATTTTACTGGAGGTCAGTCTGTGAGCCCTGTTCTAAGGGTTTGAGTGCATTTAAAATGGACTTTTAAGCCTTCCACCCACTGTATGTTTGCATTATTTATTGTGAAGGGCGGGTCAACATTATGATTTTTGGTGATGCCCTAGATGGCATTTGGGGTGTTTTTGCATGAAAAAGTGAGGTTAGAGAGGGTAAAAGTGGGAATTATTTGAGGGAAATCACTTTTCTTGCTCTTTTAAGCTTGTGCAGGGTTATTCAAGGGTGTTAAATTTTGTGGTAAAGTCTGGGGAAGTCTGCAAGTAGCTTTTTCAATAAACGCTTGCCAAATTTGAGGGTTTTGTGGAATAGGGTTTTAGAGGGAAAGTTCTAGAGGATAAATGGAAAAATTTGAGGTCTTATCATTTGTTGAGTGTTGCCCCAACAATTTTTAGGGTCTATGAAGTGTTCCAAGGGTGGTTGCTTTAGAAATTTGGTCTATTTGGCTAGGTTGAGCAACATAGTTTGCATGATTTATGAAATTTGTTCCAAAGGAGTCCTATGTGAGTTGGAAGTATGTTGAAGAGAACTAAAATGGGTGTCTAGAATGATGATTAGTGGTAGGAGTTGTTAAAGAGATCTGAGAGTTAAGTTGAGAAGGGTGTTTAGGAATCCCTTGTATTATGAAAGTGAGTGGTTTTCCATCCTTGGTTGCATCAACTAACGATTGACTAGTCCTATGTTTCCAAGGTGCTCTTGCACCATTTTCAAAGCATCCATATAGCTTGTTTGAAAGCACCTATTTTAGGCTTTCAGCCATAGTAGCAAGGCAGTGAACTGTTTGATAAAATTCTTTGGTAGACGTATGAAAAATGTGGTAGCATATACAAGGTAGTGAATTATTTGAAAAAAAGCCTCAAAAAAAGGTGGTCTCATTGTAATGGAATGCCATGACAATCTATAGCAATTTTCTTGTCATGGAATTCCATCACCATGAGACCACATTTGTTTGAGTTATTTTCTTTAAATATTTCATTGCCTTGTCTATATTATTGTGTACTATTATGCTTTGTTAGATTATTTCCAAGCATCCATAACTTGTTGGAAAGCACTTGTTGTAGGATTTTAGCCATAGCAGCAAGGCACTTAAATCTTTGATAGAGTGCTTTGATAGACATGTATGAAAAATGTGGAAGCATAGACAAGGCAATGAACTATTTGAAGAAATGCCCCAATGAAATGAGGTCTCATGGTGATGGAATGTCATGACAATCAACAAGGTAGCCAACTGTTTGAAAAAATACCTCAAAGAAATGAGGTCTCATGGTGATGGAATGCCATGAGAATCAAAATCGCTTTTGATTGTCATGGAATTCCATCACCATGAGACCTCATTTATTTGCTCGACATTTTTTCAAATAGTTCATTACCTTGTTTATGCTATTGCTTACTATTATTATTTGATAGATTTTTTCCAAGCATCCATAGCTTGTTTGAAAGCACTTGTTTTAGGCTTTTAGCCATAGCAACAAGCCAACGAACTATTTGATAAAAATCTTTGGTAGACATGTATGAAAAATGTGGTAGCATAGACAAGACAGTGGACTATTTGAAAAAAAGCCTCAAATAAATATGGTCTCATAGAATTCCATGACAGGAAAATGCAATTGATAGCTACTCCTAGTTATTAGTTATGCAATGTGAAGTAATTGCATAATTTCTTAGGTTTCCTTTGTAACACCTATATTGTAATTGAAAACTTTTCATCTATCAACATCTACCTGTTAGTTATGCAATGTGAAGTAATGCTTCAAGTTTGAAAGATGTGCAATGCAATGTAATAAACGATATGAATATAAACTACATAATATAACCATTTTTGTTTATGCTATTGTACATTGATATTTAACCATTGCTCAAGATTTAATTTTCAAAGAGTTTCATCATGCACATGAGGACCAAATTAAATTTTGATTGTCAACTTCTATATATCAAATTATCCAATTATCAAGTGTATGGACATATACAAAAATGGCATCAATGCAAACTCAAAAAAAGTTTTACAAAATGTGGCATATGCCATCTCAATATCTATTCAAAATTTACATGCCAAAATATCTATCTTATCCTAAACTATTGGTGGATCATCAAAATGGAGCCTCTTTGAAGCACTCGTTGCCTATGAAGGTAGCTACACAAGAAAAATTCAAACCATAATTGAGATTAGTTATACTATATAATTTAAAATTGAATAATTAACATCAAAATCAATATACATTGAATTTTAATTGAACTCTAAAATTTAAATCTTGATTACCTGAAATATACGTCTCTTCAAAGGGTCAGGAGTCCTAGAATATGCCCCTCTCAAAGAACCAACCAAACAAAATTTTGAAATGTCAATCTATATATGTGAGAAAAAACATAAAATTGATCCAAGTTAGCGTATGGTTGTTGGTAATAGGAACATATTTACCAAACACAAAATAAAATAAAAACATACCTCTTTAGGTTGATCTTTTTCTTTATCTCCTTCAGGTGTTTCGACACCTCCTCCTTGAGGTGTTTCACCACCTACTCCTTGAGGTGTTCCAATACATACTCCTTTAGGAATTTTGACACTTGTCAATAATGATGTATAGCTCATAACTTCCTATACATAAAAATGACAAGTACATATGAAACTACCAATCTATGTTGTTGTATGTATAATCAATATAAGATCTTAAAAATCTTAATTCAATCAAATTTGAGTTCAATTACCTTCCGCTTATCTAAATTTGCACCTCCATAGTCTAGATAAGGTTGCACCTCGCTCGCACTAGGTATATCCTACAAGAGGAAAATAAGATAAACATATAAGCTATTATATAATTTAATTAATGGCACTTCAAATGACAAGTGCAAGTATATAATAAGAAAATGTAAATGAGTGAGTGTGAAAATATATACTGTGTGCATGTTGAGGCCAAATAAAATGGCCCTAAGGGTGCTATCAGTCACCTATATGAGCTCTTCCTTAGACATCAACTATTAAATAGACCATGTAGGGTGATCCCACAATAGTGGTTTATAATTTTTGACCAAACTAAACACTACAATTATTATTTTTAACTAAATCTTCATATTCAGGAACCTATAGTGGCTAAACCGTGACGAATTTGAAGATGATGCAATCTAGAGTCTTATCACATTTTTTCTGTAGATTCTAAAATTTTTTTTTTTGAAATTTTTGGAATCAGATTGAACTTTTTTTTCAATCTCCCACGAAAACTGGTTTTTTCATAAAACAACATTTTTAAAAAGTGACACTCACTGTATACAACATAACTTTCTTTGTATGAAGGATAAAATTCTAATTTTTTTCGAATTTAGATTTTTAACTATGATATCTAGCACTTTCATTTGGTCTCATAGTTTTTTATTGAATATTTTTTCCTTAATCAAGTTTCAAAGTCAAACCAATTGCAATTCAGACATAGGAAGACTCTGTACAACATAACTTTTTTTGTATAAATCAAAATTCAATTTTATTTTTTTAAATGGATCAAGGACATCAATACCTAGCCTCAACATATTTTAAAAATATATATATATATTGATAATCTGCTATTTTTCCACATGTGCAAAATAGAGAGCTTCCTTTTTGGTGAAAAACCTATGTTTAATAAAACTAAAAAAACACATACATAATAAGATCAAAACATATTAAAATTTAATTCGTTGGATAACTTGTTCTAAGGACTACCATCTTCCAATTGGGTTTGTGAATTCTCCTCCATTTTCATCCTCAACCCGAGCCTCAAAGGGCAAAAATCTGCTAAAATTTGGTGGAAGAGGGGGAGAAGGGCAAAAAAGGGGGGTTCGAGCGAACCCACCTTCGAACGAACCCCCCTTCACTCGAAAGGATGAAGGGGGGTTCGTTCAGTGAACCCCCCTTTTTTTGAATTTTCCATTCGTTTCTATAAAGAAACATGACATCATAGGGTTTTAGTGAACCCACCATGCAAAAGGGGGTTCGCTCGAACTAGGGGTTCGACCGAACCCCTCTTTTGGGTTCATGCAAACCCCCTAGTTCGAACAAACCCTTCAAAAAATTAAATTCTGAATGTGTGAGCATTTTTACAAATTTCCTTTCTCATCAAAATTGTACACCACTATTATGGGTTTACCTTGTAAATAAATATTAGTACTTTATACTGTCTCTTATTAATATTTATTTAAAAACAAATGCAAGTTATGAATTTACAACTTAAATATTACCTATGTCACTATTCCAACATCCCCCTCTCTAGTAGGAGAGGACACTGTATGGTGTGCTCCACTCCCCTGTGTCTGATCTATAATGTCCACATCATGGAGGTCATAATCAGAAGTTTCCAAGGGATGCTCATCGGGTTGTACAAGAGGACCCAATCATATCTGGTGACGCATAGTGCACGTATGTGGTACAAAAATATGTGGACCTAAGGAGGATGATGCAACAACACTCGATCCATTGCCAACATCACCAGAATGTGGTCGAGCTACTATAGAAGCATGTGAAATGAAATGTCCACTCAAAGAGCGAATAGCCCGAATAGTCTATGTGGCTACATCTTGGACAATATCTGGATGATATACTAGAGGTGGCAAAGGAAGAGGAGGAGGGGGAACATATGGGCATGGGACTACTCTAACTGCTCTTGTTCTATCCTAGGACATACCTCCACTGACGCCCTAGAAGGGTTTAATATCAAAGTAATTGACATGATGCCCTAACACAAACTCAATGTATAATTTTTTAATAAAGTAAAATGGTATATCACAATTGTTGTTCAGTGATTTATCAAAAACCATACACCAACAATCCCAAAATTTATATACAATGTCCCTATTCGTGCACCATTTTATAAAAAGTTTTGGTTTATTAACATTAATTGGCAAATCGGTGCAGGGGTTAACGAATAAAGAGACTATTTGGGCTTTTGTTATTTGGAGATATTTCACATCATCATAAGACAATCCACATGCGTAATATTCCCTCATGTCTTCTCACCACGAATGAAAGACATTATGTTGGGTGGAAAGGGTTTCTATATTTTTAATTATTTCCTTTAATGTGTTTTTCATCCCAAAGAATCAAGGGATTGTCTTATAAACATCACAAATACCCTCAATTGCTCCAATTTTTCACCAATTAAGTCTTCAATTGATGGTTGCGAAGGTGGTGGAGCATTTGGAATTTGTGCATTTTCATTCTTAGCCATAATACCTGATTAAAGTTAAAAACTAATTAATCTAATTGAAATTACACAATATAAATGAAATTATTCTAAAAAATCCCTAGTTTATAATAAAAATCCAAAAAAAAACCCTACTTTTTCACAAAAATCCATTAGAAACTCTAGTTTTTAATAAAAATACATCAACAACACTAGGTTTTAATCAAAATCCATAGAAAACATTAATTTTTAATAAAAATCCATTGTAAACTCTAATTTTTAATAAAAATCAATAAAAAAACCCTACTTTAAAAAAAAATCCATAAAAACTACTTAAAATTATACAAATCTAATTGAAAAAATGATTAAAACAAAAAAATCCCAAAAAATTACCTTTGAAATCAGATATTTGTTGAAATTGGATATCTGATATCAAGAAGTCGTTCTCACTGTGCGCCCGCAGCCTCTTCAAAATGAGTAAAATGATTTTAAAAGCCCGTTGTTTTGTATTTATAGGTAGCTGAAATTGGATATCCGATATGTAAATCTTGGTTTGGGAATTTCTTTGGAGCAATGTATTGACACCCAAGCCAGAAAAAAGTCAACTCGAGATTTTTGCATTTTTGGGTCGATGCAAAACATAATTTTTTTCCCATTGCCACTTTTTGGCCCATCATGATCCTGTACATACCCTATACTTAAAATCATGTGTTAATACTTAATCAAAATATAATTTATGTTTATAGCCTTATATGTTCTAGTTAGTTATCATTATCAAAATATGTTTAATGAAAACAATCTCTCCGTGAAAAGGATCTTGCTAAATAAAGTTCTTTTGTAATGTTAATCTTAAAAATCTTAGTTAGATACAAATGTTTTATGAAAACAATCTTTCTTTGAAATGGATCTTGCTAAATAAAGTTGTTTGATAATGTTAGTCTTAAAATCTATGTTAGATACCTATGTTTAATGTAAACATTCTTTCTTTGAAATGGAGGTTGTTTAATAAATTTGTTTATAATGTTGGTCTTAAAAGCTTTACTTGGATATCAAAATTCTATAAAACATTCTTTTCCTTGAAATGAATCTCGTTACAAAGTTTAATTTTATAATGATAGATTTATATGTTTTAGTTAGATATCCTTGTTTTAGAAATATATCTTTCTTTGAAATAAAATTTCCTTATAATGTTAGTACTATATGCTATAGTTAAATACCATTATCAAAATATTTTTTATGAAAACATATCCTCCTTTGAATGTCCATCTTGTTTAAATAAATTCATTTTATAATGTTAGCCTCACATAGATGTTATTACTATTCATTTCCTTTCTTTTGAATGAATAATAGTTTATTAAATTTATCTTTTGATGTTAATCTTAAACATTTAAAGAAAAGAAGTAAATATTTTCACCTAATTAATATATATATTTATTTATGTTTTATTTGATGTATAAAATTTTAGGAATCATTTCAAATACATCTTATACATTATTTTTTTTTATATGATACTGGTCCTTAATGCTTTAGCTTGAGTCAATAATTTTTCTCAATTAGGAAAAATAAAATGAAGATTGAATGGTCTATAATAACCATGCATAGGAAATGAAAATGTTTTTATTTATTTGATTTGCTTGCTTTATATTTAATTAAAAAATTATTGAGTTGAAATTTTTTATTAATGGAATAACATCTATTGGATGGCTTGCCACCAATAGACTAAGTTTTCTTTTATTTGTAATTTTTTTGAAATTATCTATTAGAAGGATTTCTATCAATAATCTATGTTATTCTATAATTTAATCTTTTCTTTCTTAGGATTTTATTAGATGGCTTGCCGCCAATAAAATACTTGTACTTTTTAAAATTAAATACTACTTTTTATTTGCATATAGTCTACTTTCCTACACCATATGCTCCCACCTTGCCTCAATGAGGATCTTGGTGACCAAAAGGTGAAAGGGAGTGAATATATAGCTAGATAGTTAATTAGTTAGATAACCTTCCCTACACTATATGCTCTCACCTCACCTTTAAGAGGACCTTGGTGATCATGAAGTCAATGGAAGAGTCTCTTAGATAGGTAAACTTAAATAAGAACTTGAGACTAAAACTAACAACATTCAATTTAAGTGATGCATATGGCTCACATTTATGGGTAAAGTCATCACGCTTGAGCTACTACATACATGGCCTAACAAAGCTACAACATCGACATCTATGATATTGACCCTTTAATTAATTGAGGAGTAATAAGGAACATGTTACCTTGCTTAATTTCTAATGGGCATGAAATCCCCCTTGGAAGCAAAAAAAACTAATAAGATAAATTAAATGAATCAGACACTAACTTTAGATATCAATCTAGGGGGTGGGGGTGAATACTCATTCAACTCTCAACTTGTTCCTCATGGGTGGAAGTCACCAATAAAATCTCTAGGAGCAAAGGTCCTAGAAACAATTGTGTCCCCACAAAAATATTCTAATAGGAAAAATTATATAAAATTTTATCCCAAGGTGGTCAATTCTTGCTCGAGGGATTGGTTAGAGTCCAAAAGACTTGATGATGCCAATATGGTTGGGTGGTGAGCTAAAATAAAGCTTCATCTTGGGAATAATAATAATAATAGGCTTAAAGTGACTTAATCTTAACAAGATTTGCATACTTAGAAGGAACCCAGATGGTTCTATAAGAATCAGGACCCATATGGTCTCAATGGATCCAAGACTAGCTGGCTAGAGCATTAAGTCTATCTTAGTGATAGAATCTTACCTCATTTGGGTAAATATCTATTCCATATGAATAGTTAAATATGTCTCGTATGGACTGAAACCTAACCCGTTTGGTTAGAAGCCCATCTCAGATGGATGAAGGTTTGTAAATAGTTGTCAACTATCAACAAGTTTCACACAACCTTACCAAATCCCAAAATACTGTTCAAAAATTCTTGAAAATAAAATGAAGGTGGAGGGGAGAAGGCATGCTTTTCAAAAAATTGAGGACAATAAAGAAATACTAAGTGTATTGGTGTGTCAAAAATTTGAGGAGGCTATGAAACCTTTGTCAGCTTTGGACAAGGTTCTCACAATCTTGTTAGAGCCTAATAGTTTTTTGAAAACTTGTTTTGTGTTCAATGCTTGGTGTCAATATGAAGATAGAAGGCTTGTGTGGTTCTGAAGCATTCATTAGAATTCAAAATTTTACCTTTACTATCGATAGGTGATCAAAAGAACAAGGATTACACAAGCATGAGCACAATATTGATAGGGACACCTATGATCTTTCATATGACATTTTGAAATATTTTTGTCACCATGTGAAATGAAATGATACATTACTCCCCACCTACTCACTTGAATGGTGATAGCTCCCCCACATATCAAAATTTAATGTAGATGCTATTATTCAATTTGGAGCACTCATTTTGGGTGGGAGATATTTAGATTGTAAATTTCATATATCTACAATGTACTTATTAAGGTTCACACCTTGCTACTATTTTAAGGAAGATCTTGGTCATTTGGAAGGGGATGGGGTTTAATTTTCATCTCTAGATTCCAAAAAGTTAGAGGTAATCCATTCACACTAGTCTAGTTTTTTTTGTAGGTACAAACCTCTAGAATCAAATAAGATTAGGATTGTGGGTGGATTTTGTTGCATAATATATCGAAAGCCCATTAGGTATATATTAAGGAATATTTCTTGGTCATAGTTAGCCATATTCTCATATCATAGTTGCTAGTGTGAGTGTAATATTGGGCTAGTTGAATGTAACAAAATTTTATTTATTTGCAAGTATTCTAACAGTCTCTCATTTTTTATATGAATATATAGATTTGTGTAATGGATTACTAAGTATATTCTAAATTATTAAATTTTATGATCTTTGTTGTATAAAAAATACATAGCTCCATATCCTTTTATTCCAACTTGTGCTTTTCTTAATAAATTAATATTTTTAATTTGATGGCATGAGGTCAGTGTATGGTCACAAACTAATGCCTATTTGTTGGGAAACAAAGTCACAACTTATTAAGAAAAGCACATGTTGGAATAAAAGAATACAGAGCTATGCATTTTTATGCATTCATGACCTTGTATTGTAACCAAGGATTTATCTTCAGTGACCCTCACACAAATTTATTTCATGTAGGTTTGGCTTACATAACCATATCAACTATATAGGGGTTTTATGTAGCCAACGATTCTTTATCTAGCAACAATATTTGGGATCAAGTTTGATTCAATTGCTCCTAGGAATGCCCTCTTGAGCCTAAGATGAGTTTGAACTATAGGAGAAATAACCCACTATCATAGAGTTAACCTTTAACCCCCCATGTTCTATTGATGAGTCAATTTTACTTGCATTATGGCAACCTTGTCGTTGTGAGTGGAATTACATTCTAAAAGGTGGAGTAGTGGTTTTCGGACTCAACAGATGGTCTATCTTTATAAAAAAATAAAATCTATACTTTACCATTCATTTTCTCAATAACCAATAGTTTGGGCATGTTCTAATCATTTTTCTTTTGCTCTTCTTTATAACCACTTTTTAATTTTTCTATAAGACTTCTATGTCCAACCAAGAGCTAAAGACTTTTTCAATTATCGTTTTTCCCTCTTTAACAAGCTCATTAAATCATTTATTTATCATTTAAATTTTTCTTTAAACTTTAATTCTTATTTTGTTTTCTTGTATTTTTCCATCTAGATTATCGTTGTAGATAATGATGAATACATCTCTTATATCTCCTAAAATACTGATTAATTGTTGTGATTTGGTGGTCCTCAAGTCCTAATTCCCTATCACTTTTATCTATTATTGGACAAGCTATTTCAGCCACTCGGAAGCCTGAAGTATCCCTTCTGATTGAAGATAGGATTTTGGCCTTCTTTTATTTAGGAGTATCTATTATTCTTAGTCCTCTCTAGAGGTCAACGGTCATAGTACTTGTAGCCTTCTCTTTTGTATCTAGCCACACGTGTACTGTATACGAATAATCAGCTATTTGTTGCTCTAGCTACATTTATTTTCCAAGATTTGTAGAATCTAGCTACACGACTCGAACCCCGTTTGGCATTACATCTAACTTTGTTTTTCTTAGCGAGGAAGCAAATTGAATTGCCGGCTCTGACGTTTACGCGGGTCGATGTTCCATAGTAGAAATCATATGCGGACACCTAATCGTATATCGGGTCCGAAATCCCCTTGTTATCTCAGGCCATGGTTTCAAACTCCAAATTATTAGTCGGAGAATCCCAAACACATTTTGGAAATTGCCCACAATGTTTTGTAATCGTTTGTCATTTCTCCAACTACTTTTGTATATAAACTCCACCGCTCTGCCGTTACATTTCATTGCACAACAAAGAAGTATGTTTTAGTAGTTTTCCTTGAATTCAAAGGTCTTGGCCAAACGGTCTCGAACATTAATGGAGAAGCACGCTGGAAAACGTGAGCGGATGGAGGAGATGGATGAAAGCAGGAGGAGCTGCAAGTCTGAAGAATCGGAAGGCAGCCCAACAAAGCGGCTTTGCAAGGACTCTCAGATCAATGTTGTCTGTGAAATCATGAGTAAGATGGATAACGAGGATCTGGGTTTGGGTCCTGAAGAGATAAATGAAGAGACGGTGTGGGATATGATGAAGATGTTAAAGGAAAAAATCACGACAAGCCCGTCCTGTAGAGATGATGCAGGAACGAGTAGTACTGGATCTGAAGAAATAGAGTGTAGTGGGAATGAAGAGTATACTTCTAATGCTGAGCTTGATTATTTGTTCGGTGCAAGTGATGATGAACTGGGTATTCCTGGCAGTCCTCCTGTGCACACTGTGAATGATTATGACTACGATTCAAATGGCTTCTTCGAATGCCTTGAAATGCAAGAAGCTGAACGGCAATTATTGTTGCAGATATGGTTGGGCTATGGTGAGACCATGGAGCAGGAAGGAAGTGATCTTTCCTCTGTCCATGATCTTCATATACTTTCCAGTCAAACCGATTCCAGGTTTCAGAAGGATTGACATATGTAAATTTTTTTGCTAGAATGAAAAAATTAATAGCACTTCAATTTATTGCGGAAATAAACATGTACTTGTTTATGAGTTTAACACAAGAGTTTTTAGCGATAACTTTAAGAGTGACTAACCTTTTAACATATTGTTGGCTTTAACTTACTCTTGAGATGGAATGATAATGCAGCCTCTTTTGTTCTCTTCCTCTCTTTTGGATGATCCATAAATTGTAATTAAAGATTAAAAATTTCAGTTCAATTTTTTTTTAATTAAATTATGAGTTATATTCATCAATATTTGAGTTTACATTTTAAGATTCATCATTTATTTATAATTTCATTATTAAATATATTAACTTTTTTGTGACAATCTTTTTGATATTATTGTTGAATAGAATAGTCAACAGTTAGGATAGGTGTTCTCTTACCATTTGTCAATTGAAAGTTTTATTTTCTTATTTTATCTTAGATATTTTGGATAGTTTGATAGTTTTGTTTCTCACACAATTTATTTATTAAAGAAAGACTTTAAACAACTGATGTTTTGGAGTCAAAGTATCAGTAATTTATAGTGACAATAGACCCTAAACTAAATAACAGAGATATTAATTTTAATGCATTGACTATTTACAAAAAGAAACCTAAAAAAGGCATGGTTGTTGAGGATGTTGTCAATCTATTTTTTTTCTTTTTTTGGTAAAACATGATAAAATATATTAATAAAAAAGTCGTTAAAGATCATATACGGATGTCTAAACAATAAAAACTATAACTAAAAGTAAAAGAAGAAAAACCCAAAGTGGTTTAACATGAAATCCCCACCACAAAAATTAAAATAAAATAGAAAACCTAAAAACTATATAATATTACAAAATTAGTAATAATGATCAACCCATATACTTTTTATAGAAGCTAAAGAAAATGTGAAGATTGATCAAGAGATAGGGACTCTGAATTTGAAATATTCCATATACAATTAGCCCTAGAAGCCCATTGGAAAGAAAATTAGCAATAACATTCCTTTCATGAGGAATATGAATAAAGGAGATGTAAACAATTTTTTGAGGAAAATGACGAATCTATGTCACAAAAGAAGCCAATCGTCAAAAAGGGCCATAAAAAATCCCTTTGTTCAAAAGATAAGCTAGAATTATGGAATCCATCTCACAAATATCTTATTTATTACTATCTAATTATTAGTACCAAATCCCATAGTTGAAGAGAAAACTAAATGAACCGAACATTTACTATCATTCCCAATACAAGCAACCTCATCTTCACTAGGATTACCCCAAGAAAAACTAGCCATATTTATTTTAAAATCAACCAAAAAGAGTGAATACCATTTTCCAATCCTATTAACCTTATGAGAATACTTGACTTGATATTTAAAGAAGAAACTTATCTAACCAAATGACCCAAATATAATTTTTTTTAAATCAAAATATATTAGAGAGAATAATGACTTGATCAAAAATGACATTTTTTATTAAAGTTTTTTTTTAAAGTGTCTTAAATATTTTGTCAAACATGTCTAATGCAACTCTAATATCCTTGGAATATTTAGTTAAATTCTTCTATAACTAGATTTGGCAAAAGATAACATGATAAGACCAATATCTCAAGCACTCAAAAGGATAGAGAAAAAAGAATTAGGATATTTCAAACAAGCCTAAAATTCAAACAAAGAAGTAGTATGAATAAGGGTGTAGTTCCTAATATGCCACCCATATTACTAAAGACCCTAAAAAAGAGGCATTGGAAGAAAAGATGACACACATTCATCATTGAGCCCATGAAAAACAAATTTATAATGAATTTGAAATTCCCTCATTTTAATATTATCCCAAATAATACACTTATTTTGAAAAAACGATAAAATAAATAAATTACACTTGAACCAACAAAATTTATCCCAAATATTTTTTACCAAGAAAAATATTCAAACCCATTATTTTCCCCCTCAATAATTTGATATCTACTAGAAACAAAATAAACCCATTTAAGATGGCTTATTTCCATTATTTCATTCAAATGACTTATACTGTTTGCATTGATTATTAGTCAAGTGTAAGAATTAAAAGATTATGCTAATCTATATGTTTTTTAATTTTATTTTATAGGGTAGATAAATTATATAATAAAAATTATTTAATGGATTTGATCTTTCTCTATGATATCTCATTAACCCTTTGCAGTAGTTAAAATTTTTTGAAAGGAACACATTATGTTTCAAGAAATCATCAATTTAGATTTGCACTAAAATAAGGTTTATAATAACAAAATATTTTCATTTTAGTTTCAAGTAACAAGAAAAATCCTAATTGTAATCATAGTCTAACAATATATTAAATTTAATTGCAATAAATAAGCTTAAGAAGGTAAAATTATAAAATTTGGTTTGTAATAAACAAAACTCAAAATAACTATCCTTTCTTGATTAGTATTCCAATCATTCATAAAGAAAAATTGGTATAGATATTGAAGGAAATAAGGCAAAGGAGAAGTGATGCATAAAATTGTTATATTTTGTTACCATAAATATTAAATTATTAGATTGCATTTAGATAACAATTTTGTGGAGGTTTAGTTATAGTTATTTTCCAATTCTACTCTTCTTTGTATAAATGTATCATTAGAGTATTAATGAATATATCAAGCATTTACCTTCATTTATTGAGTAGTTATTATTTCATATAATATTAGAGCCACTAAAATTTGTGCCTATGAATGATGAATATGGCATGAAGATTGGCATTATGGAGATCTGATTTATCCATAGATATTTCATATTTTGTTTTATAGTATAGGCTTAGAGAATGCACCACTTCACTTCTTGTAACCATCATTCCTATTGGAGAGTAATAAAAAACATTATTTTTTGCATTGAAATTTATAGTGCAACTAATTAAGTATCAATCAAATGGAATATCAATCTATGCATTGGAAGAATGTTATGGTAGACCAATGTGTACAAAAGTATGCTAGTTAGAACTAGATGGAAATGAGTTTTGTGTTCTTGAAGTTTTGAAGCCCATATGTACAAAGGTTGTAGTGTGTGGTATCAAGGATATTTCCCTTTGTTGTATATGATATGGCTACAAAAAAAATGAGAAACAACTAATGTGAATCATAATCTTAGAAGTAGCAAATAACAAAGAAAGAATTGATTGGAGATGCCAATATCTTCATATTAATGAAACTATGCTTCTAGATTTTATGTAAGGTTTAATTTCCTCAAAAAGGAGTGCTCTATATAGTGCTTCAATCCCCTAACATTGATTAAAATTTTAGAGAATAGTTTGAAATGTAGGTATGGATTCATGTTGGTTTAGAATCTGTTATTTTTTTTTTACCTTTACTCTTCATATTTAGAGTGATATGTTACTTTCATATTAGTTCAGTCATGTTAAAATGAATTTCAAATGGTGATATAAGGAAGATATTGTGTCCACTTTTTTTTTAACTATTTTATTTAAAGGAGATATAACATTATGGGAATTCCATTAAAGAAGTATTCTAGATTTAATTTTCATATTTGGAGAATGAAAATTCAAATACAACTAATGAATAAAAATTTATGGGGAATAGTAGGTAGAAAGGAGAACTCACCTGCAAATGAAAAAAAGTTATTGGATTGGAATAGTAGAGATGATAAAGCTAAGGGTATTGTCAGTCTTTCTCTTTTCGACTCAGAATTATATCACATAGATTTAGATAAATCATCAACATAAAATTGGGATAATTTAAATAAATTATTTGAAGAAAAAGAACTTAATGCAAAGTTTATCCTAAACATTCAATTATTTAGGCTCAAAATAGAAGATGGGATCACAATGTCAAATCACATAACTAATTTGAGGTCTCTCATTTAACTAATTTGAGGTCTCTCATTAGACAATAAGTAGAATTCAATTCTCTAGTTGATGATGACAATTCTAAATATATCTTATTAAATAATTTTCATTCAAAATACAATAATTTTAGTTTTATACTCAATCAAATAACTTCTCAATCTTTAGAAGATATGATTTCAACCCTTTTAGTAGAAGAAAATAGATCAAATACAAGAGATATAGACGCTGATTTTCAATTGGAGAATGTATTATATTCTATAAGTCATAATAAAAGTTCAAGTACAAATAACAAAGAAATCATATGTTTCTATTATAAGAAAAAAGGGCACATAGCTTGGTCTTGTAAAACTTGAGTTAGTGATGCTCTTAAAGGAAAGCTCAAAGATCAAACAAATGAAGCTAACTTAGCTCGCATTGAGGATGAGGATTTACTAGACGATGATCCTTTTATTAATGATTCTAGTTTTGACAGTAATAATGGATTTATACTTTGAGCCTTCACAATTGGAGGCTAGTGGCACAAGAGGTTGAGAAACTTAAAATAGCCAAAAAATGGGTATTTAATGGGCAATGTTATTTTGGACAATACCCTTGGCATGATTATGATTGTAAATATTTTATAAATTTTAATGTCAAATTTTATCATGAGCTATGAGATCTACATGTGTTTAATAATACTAGGTTATCTACTTGCCACATTGTTTTAGTTATAAGATTGGTTTTCTTGATGTGTGTATTTGATACTATCAACTAAGATGAAGATTCCTCAATGAGCTCATCTTATGCTGAACATAAACTATGTTTGCAAACATAATTTAACAACCCCAAGTCTTCGATTGTTAAGTCTTTACATATAAGATAACTCAATTTCTTATTGTGAAGTTATTCCAACAATGAGATTTACATTCTTGAATCTAGAAATAGGCTTAGATTTAAAATATAAAAAAAGATTTCTAAATCCAAACCCTAAATAAGTGTTCCTAGACTTAAAATCTATTGATATTTTATTGTTTTCAAACAATTTAAAACATCTAGTCTTTTATTTTATTGATTTTTTTCTAATTTTAATTTTTTTTCTTATAAAACAAATATAGAGATAAAGGTTAGGAAGAAGTGGGCTTAAGAGATCCTAAATTTAAAAATTCATTAAAATTGTTGAATGGATGAGTAGAAAAATGAATAAATACCTATCCTTTTTTAACCAAAAGATAAAATTGTATCATAGAGGAAGTGTAAGCATTGATGGATATTTAAATTTTAAAATAATCATAAAATGTGTAGAGATGGTGTAATTCAATGATATACTTCATAATAATAATGAGGAAAATTAGATTATCATACATCAGAACTTACAACTAGTAAATTGTTAGTGACCTAAAATAGACATCCATCTTATACTCATTCATGGTAATTCATAATAAAGATTTACAAAAAAAATAAATCATAAAGAAAGAAATTTCAACAATAATATTTGTTACAAAATCTAACTAGTATCTTTAACTTCTCTTCCCAAAAAGATAATATTAATGGCTCTTTTTATAGAAAAAGCATCAAAAGTAGGTTACAATCTAACAAACCAAAATCAGCCTCCATTGATGGTCAATATTAATAAGAAAGAAATATTATATATATTGATCATTCATTTTCTCAATAGTCATTAGTTTGGGGTCTTCATCATTTTACTTCTGCTCTTCTTTACAATCACTCTTTAATTTTTAAATCTTATTTAATATAATTTTGACATTTGAAAGCTTGTTCAATTATCTTATTTCCCTATTCAACAAACTCGTCAATTCATTTATAATCATTCCCCAAAAAAATTG
>CM021104.1:503447481-503559142 GCA_007115665.2 Sequoiadendron giganteum | reverse complement strand
TATGCCCCCTCGAGAGGAAAGATGGGTTCCAAGATCACGGGTGTTCTCTCGAAATGGATGAGAAGACTAGAATATGGAGAGACAAAGAAATGTTAGTGAAAAAAGATATGGATGATGGTATGGATGCAATTCCTATATGACATGCATGTTAGTTCCTAGACCAAATCCTTCAACATATTACCATAGGAATTTAATATTTAATTCTCTTTAACCATCATTGGGCAGATTATTATAATAGCCAACAAACACCATGATATGACATAAATCAAGATGTGCAAGGTAGTATCATTACATAAGACAAGCGGTCGAAGACAAGTATGATCATGACTCATACTAAGAGCTCAATTGCCCCAGTCTTTTTGTCATAACCAACTGCAAGTAGAAAAAGACAAGAAGGATAAGCCATGAAACATCGTTGCTTCTCGAAATCCTGTTTCCAGGACATCCTCGAGAAACTAGCAACATGATTGCCAAAAGAATAAAATAAAGCCACTTTCATGATACGTCGCAGTTTTTCTAAATCCCGTAGTTAGGATATCGTCGAGAAACTAGTAACATGAGTGTCAAAAGATAAGACAAACGTCATGAGACATCACTATTTCTCTAAATCTTGTTGTTGGGATCTTGCTGAAAAACTAGTAACATGGTGAAAATGCCAAAGACAAGTGCCAAGTGTTTGCCAAGTGTTTTAAGATCAAGGTTGCCAAATGTTGAGTGATATTAAATTCAGGAAGGAAACATCCTGAATGACATTGATATCCAGGAGATCAATTCTCGGAGTTAGGAGAATCCATCAAAATGCCAGATGATGAGGACAATGCTTAGGAAGTCAAAAATAATAAAGAAATGACGAGAGTTGCTCTTTAGAAGGACACATCTGAAGAAGAACCCAAAGCTTTACCAGGTTAAATTGTCCTAATAAAATTGATTACAAGCCATCGCTGAATTGACCACAATTACTAATGAAACGGATGGTTGATAGATTGTTTGCTCGAGATTGATGGAAGATTTGCTTGATCTGAAGAAAGGTTGACATGTGTGAAAACGTTGTTCCATGAACCCTAATGGACTGACCTAGTGCGGCCTCGGGGGCTCATCGATTGATGGCCTTGCCTACGTCATGCACTCAGAGACCTCATAGTTCGACACGACCAAAAGACTTTGTCCAAAGAATAAAAGTTTGAATCATGATTTTATTTTGACAAACCTAAAGATTGACCTAATGTCTCAGGGATTCTAAGATGAATCTTGCCTACGTAGCCAATGCGCAAAGACAACATAGTTCAAACTAGGACAAAGATTGATTGACGTGATTGACTGGACTGACACGATATTACCTTGACCCTATTTTGAGATTTTGACATTGATTTGGATGTTTTTGTATTTTCTTCAGGACATTTTTCAAAATTTCTATGAATTTTTTTTTTTCTAGGACTTTATATGATTTTTAAGATTTTTTCAAGACTTTAACGAATGTCGAATCAGGTGCAACACCCACTACAGTTACATGATAAAGGTCTTGCACCTAGACAGATCAGGGACTACCTAAGTCAAATGACATGGAGATCTGTGGACACAAGGCCAAAGGCAAGGATAATGCAAGGGGTGATATCAACCAAATGCCAACCATGGTCGGAATTGACAGGACTTAGGAAGAGTACCATGAATACCAGGTTGTTGTGATTATGAAAAGTGGACAAGGGTTGATTTAGAGTAACAATAGATGGTGGAGCAATGATCGACTACACATGGTGCCTATTTGCTAGGTTTTCACCATGGTACCTATCCAAAGTGCCTGTTTACCAGGTTTTCACTATTGCATGAAATTATTTCTTTTGACTGTTTTTGCCATTTTCAATTTTTTTTTTCAATTTTTTTTTTGTATTTTTAGGTTTTAGCCAAGCTCTCTGATGCTATTTGTAGAACATTCTCATATGTAAGTTGATGATGGGTTCTGTCAACTATTCTCCATCAGCTGTGGCCAACTAATAAGCTCCAGAACCGAATGCGACAGTTATAATATAAGGACCGAGCCAATTAGCCTCAAACTTGCCAGGTTTTTCATGGTCTGTCTGATTTTGTGGGTTCTGCATGAGGACCAAGTCACCGATTTCAAATTTTCTTACCATCACTCTTTTGTTATAGCTTCAGCAAAGATGATTTTGGTATGCCTACAGATGATTTAAGGCATTTTGTCATCTTTCTTGTAGCATTTCTAGCTCATGTAGGCGAGCATATATGTACTCTTCATCATCAATCATTCCTTTTAAGGAGACCCGAAGAGAAGGAATTTCGACCTCGATGGGCAATATGGCCTTAGATCCATAGACAAGGGAAAATGGAGTGGCTCCAGTGGGTGTACAAATGTTGGTTCGGTTGGCCCATAGGGCAGGATTGAGTTGTAGGTGCCAATCTTGGCCACCGTCATTGACGGTCTTCTTAAGAATGCGAAGGATTGTTTTATTTGATGCCTCAGCTTGGCCGTTACCTTGTGGGTAATATAGGGTGGAGAAATGGTGTTGGATTTGGAATCGCTCACAGATTTCATGAACGTCTTGATTTTTGAATGGACTCCCATTATCTGTGATGATGGACTGTGGAACACCATACCAGTAGATGATGTAATTTAGGATAAATTTGGATATTTTCTTACTGGTGATGTAAGTGAGAGAGACAGCTTCAATCCACTTAGTAAAGTACTCAATAGTGGTGATTATGAATTTATGGTTGTTAGAGGAAGATGGATGGATCTTACCCATGAGGTCGATTCCCCATTGTGCGAAAGGCCATGGAGAAGTGATCAGTCTTAGCTCCTACGTAGGTGATTGGATTAGGTCACTATACACCTGGCATTTCCTACATGTTCTGACAAACTGAAGAGCATCATTTTCTAATGTTAGCCAATAGTAGCCAAGTCTGGTGACTTTCTGAGCTAATGTTGGACCACTCAAATGAGATTTGCATATACCCTCATGTACTTCTCGTAAAGTTGTTTGGGCTTCGTCAGTGTCGAGACAACGAAGAAGGGTGATATCAAAGCCATGGCGGTATAGGGTGTCACTGACGATGGTATGTCTAGCATATTTTTGGATAAAGGACTTTCATTGGTTGTTGGAAAGGTTGGGTGGTAAGGTTTGGGATTTAAGGTAATCGTATATGTCTTGGTACCAAGGTGAATTGGGACCAACAATCTTGCAAACCATTTCTGACTATGGGATGTCATAAGCAGGCATCAATAACTGTTCCACTAAGAACTCAAATTGAGACATATTTTTAGGGATGTCCAAGAGAGATCCAATAGTAGCCATTGCATCGACCACCTTATTCTGTGTCCGGGGGATTTTTTCAAAAGCAATCATTTTGAAATACACCCGGAAGCTATCCACCATTAGTTTGTAAGGAAGCAACTTTTCATCTTTTGTGTCATAATCATCATTCACTTGGTTGATGAATAACTGAGAATCCCCAAATACGAGCAATGTCTGGATTTTCCATTTAATTGCTATCTTGAGACCTATGACCAATGCTTCATATTCAGCAATGTTATTTGTACAAGGGAAAGTGATTCAGAATGACTTAGGAATTGAATCCCCTTGTGGTGTGATGAATAGGATGCCAGCTCTAGAGCCATGACTAGTGTGGGACTTGTTGAAGTATAGCTTCCATGGTAATGCAGGTTCTATGTGAAAAGTAGACTAATCAAGAAAATCAACTACTAGTGGGTGAGTAGCCTGGATGGGTGCATCTGCAAGCTGATTTGCTATGACCTATCCTTTTATTGCCTTGTGCTCAACATATAGTGTGTCATATTCACTCAATATCATGACCCACTTTGCTAAATGGCCTGTTAATGTTGCCCGACTTAGAAGATACTTTAATGGATCAATCTTAGCCACCAGGTGTGTTTGGTGATTTAGCATGTAATGTCTTAATTTATATGCTGCAAAGACAACTGCAAGACATGCACATTCAATGGTTGTATAGTTCAACTCATATCCTATCAGTGTGCGATTGATGTAATATATGGCTCTTTCTTTCCCTTCATGGTCATTTTGCACCAATAATGCCCCTAGTGCATTTGTAGTTGCCGAGACATACAGGATCAACAGCTTGCCTTCAATAGGCGGCATCAGGACTGGTGGTGTCAATAGATATTCTTTAATTTTTTTAAAGGCTATGTGGCATTTGTCTGTCCATACAAATGGAATTCTTTTGTGTAACAGATATTGAAATGGTTGACACTTGTCTGCCAACTGTGCGATGAAGCATCGGATGGACTACAGCCTACCCTGTAGTGTTCTCAGCTCGTTGATTCCTTTTGGTGGAGGCATGTCTAGGATTGCTTTTACTTTTGTTGGGTTGACCTCAATGCCCCATCATGAAACTATGTATCCCAATAGCTTGCCCGAAGTGACCCCAAAGACATATTTTTTTGGGTTCAAACGAACCGTGTACTCTTCTAGTCGTCTAAAAATTTTGTCTAGGACCCTGAGATGATCTTTCCATGTCAGAGATTTTGCCAATAGGTCATCCACATAATCTTCCATTAAGATATGCATCATGTCATGAAAGATTGTTGTCATAGCCCTTTGGTATGTGGCTCCTGCATTTTTTAAGCCAAAAGGCATGACATTCCAATAGTATGTTCCCCATGGGAAGGTGAACGTCTCTTTATGTTGATCTTCTATTGCAATTCGGATTTGGTTGTATCCTAAGAAACCATCCATGAGGGATAGCATCTTTTACCCTATTGTGAGATCCACAATCATGTCTATATTTGGTAAGGGAAAATCATCTTTCGGAAAAGCCTTGTTTAGATCCCTGAAATCTGTGCAGATAGGGATTTTCCCATTTGGCTTTGTGACAGGGACAATGTTGGATATCCAATCAGCGTAATCTATTGATCTTATAAACCCAGCATCCAATAACTTCTTTAGTTCAGCTTTTCCCAGGAGTGCAATTTGTGGATGCATTTTGTGCGACTTTTGTTAAACTGGCTTGATTCCTAGGATTAGAGGAAGATGATGTAAAACCAATTCTGGATCAAGGCCTGGCATGTCTACATATGACCATGCGAAGTTAACTTTCTTGTTTGCAAAGAATTGTTGAAAGTCAAGTTTTTCTTCCTGTAATAAGGATGCAACCAAGAGAATCATTCCAGGATTGTCCGGTGTGGCTATGTTAACTTCCATTGTGTCCTCAATAAGCATAGCTGATTTTTCCTATGTCATGAGAAGAAAGTCCAATCCTCCATCCTTAGGTGCCTCAAAGAGATTTTCACCTTTGGATATGTCCTTTGTTTTTACTATTTTGCTGTCAGAAGGTGCCTTGCGGTTTTCACCTAAAGACATTTCTTTTTGTGTCTTATTCATTGTATTTTTGCAATTGGAGGATTGCATAGTCTCCCTAAAGTAAGTTGCACAATCTAGGTCAATGGAAAATCCCATTTTGTGATCTCCCCATGGTATGCCTTCTCTGAGTCCCATGAATTTTGCTATGGCCTCATCATTCTGAAACATGTCCATCACTGGTGGTTCTTGTTGGTCCCAGTTGATCAGTTGTGGATAGACAAGTGAAATCCCATCATCGATGTTGGTAAAAGGTGGGGAAGATGTGGAAAGTGTGCAAATTGAAGCCTCAAGTGTGAAGGAAAAGTTATCAATTTCAACTTCTATGTCAGATGCAATGGATGGACCATACTCAAAGTTAGATGAGTCAAATTCAAAGTCATAATAGGGGATAAAACTATCTGCATCATGACTAGTGGATGGATTTTTAGAGGTGTGGATAGTAGGTTCAGGCATGTTAGTCTCATGGGTGGGTTTGAGAATTAGGGGGGGTGATTCAGGTGATGCCGACGACACCTTGTGCTCTTCTGGATTCCACGAAATGCTTACCCATTCCTTCTTTTTGTAATGTTTGTCAGCAGGGTCAATGTTATATTCTTGTCGGAATCTTTCTTCATAGGGAAGTTGGCTAGGTTCCAGGAATAGTTCTTCAATGTCATAGTCACTTAGGGTTTTGTCAGATCCCCATTCCCATTCATTGGAGTCAATCTCGGTAAGGGATTCTTCACTTGTCTCGACAATTTTTGGAGCCGTTACGTCCTCACTTGATAGTTCATAGCTACATTGATCGTCAGTTCTGAGTTGTTCAAACCCTAGCCCTATATGTTTTGGTCTAGCAAAAATGATAATAGGTTCCCTCCTTCCATTGTTGGCCTTTCTGAGGCCACTTGTGTCATCAAAACCTAGTGCCTTGCATATATCATAGCCTTTTCCATAGAGATGTACTGGTAGTGGAGGGGATACTTCAGGGTCTTTGTAGAGCCATTTAGCTATATCAACGATGACTTCATTACCCATATCCTCCCATAGTGTGAAAACTATTTTTGGTGGAACCTAAAAAGTTGTCTTGGGTTCAACTGCAAAGCATGGTCTACCATAGACTTTAGGCAGCTTAGGAATTGTTGTAATATAGTAAGCCATATTCAATTTGAATTCTCCACAGCCAAGGTCCTGGATCTACAAATCTTTACTTGGTATGGAGGTTGAGGAAGATGGTGTTGTGGAAGGTGATGGAATGGATGATTTGGTGAGTGTAAATGGGTCGATATATTTGGAGGAAGTAGAAGTCGAGGCTTCCTGATTGATGGGTACCTGGTGTTTAGCGATGTTGCATAGATTGGTACAGTATTGGAATGGATTAGGATCTCCTGGGATAGTAATCTCGGTACCGTCGAAAGGGAACTTTAGGCATTGGTTGTATGTGGAGGGAACGGCCTTTAGGGCATGAATCCACGAGCGACCAAGTAAAATATTATAATGTATGTCACGATCCAGGACTTGGCATGTTGTATCTATTATAACTAGTCCCACTTGGAGCGGGATTGTGATAATGCCTTTAGAAGCACGTTCTTCATCATCATATGCCTTGATGACAATGCTCTTGGTGGCATCTACACATGCATCAGAGAAGCCAAGAGCTTTAACCAATTTTAGAGAATAGATGTTCAATCCTTTCCTGCCATCTATTAAGACTCATCTAACCTTGTGTTTGTGGACAAAAACCTCAATATGAAGGGCATCATTATGAGATGGTTTGGGTGAGGAATAGTCACTATCTGAAAAGGTAATGTGATGAGGCAAACTCAAATATCTAACCATAGTTTCAAAGTGGTTGACATCCATGTCAGTTGGGATGGAAGATTCTTGCAAGACTTTATCCAAGATAGCCTTATGTGCGGGTGAGATGCAGAGTAATTCAAGAATGGATATGTGGGCAGGTGTTTTATTCAGTTGTTCAATAAGGTTGAACTCTAGTTTGGGGTTTGACTGTCTCGCAGTTGGACCAGGTATGGTGATTTTAGGTTGACGTGCAGAGGGACCTAGGATGGTGACCTTTCCTTTACGTGTTGTAACATTACATTCTGTGGCTTTTTTAATGGTAATGGTATTGACACATTGTTCTTCATCAGCTGCTTGTAAGTTGTTGATGATGATACCACCAGAATAATTTGAGGCAGGATGGATGCTATTGGCTTGGTTTTTGGTATTCTTGGTGCCAGATGTGGAGGGTTTACTAGAACCATGATCCTGCAGTGGGTTTTTGTGTGTTGTATGATCTGCATTAGACGCAAATGATTGACCTCCTAACTCAATGGTGTGGTTTTCAATAAGGTCTTGTACTAGATTGCGCAATTGGTGGCCAGAGGAAGTTTTGTGCCCTTTGACATGGTGGAAATCACAAAATGCATTATCGTCCCACCATGATGGCTTGAACTGACCAGGGTCATATGGTTTAGGTTCTTCCAACGTGATGACTCTATTTTGGAGGAGTTTCTTCAAGACAACTTCGATAGGTTCACCCAAATGGGTGTATGTACGTTTTTGAAATTTTCATGTTTGACGCAATGGCCTTGGATTAGGTTGAGTAGGATTATTTCGAACAACATTGGTAGTTGGTGTCAATGTGGTCATGGGTATATTTTGATTTTCGACTCCTTTGATGGTGAGCACATGACCTGTTGCATTAACGGTTTTTACATCGACCACACCGTCATTTGTGATGTGTTTTTTTTTAACCTAGTATTTGTGTTTGTCATTGGAGTTTCTTGGGTTATTGTTTGTGGTGGTGTTGATGGTTTTGCCACCATATTTTAATTGGCCTTTAGCGATTAAGGATTTTTCAAGTTGGACACCTTTTTCAAAAAGGTCAACAAAGGTGGTGCAACAATGGACTTGTAAGCCATATCTGAGTGGTCCTAGGAGAGTTTGTACAAACATGGTGACTTTCTCCTTTTCTAGTATTTCTACCAGACATCTACTTGCTAAGGTTCTCCATCTTTGGAAGAATGGGATAAAAGTCTCTTCTGCCTCCTCTTGGGTAAGGTGGCATAAGGAGGCAATGTCAATATCCATGTCAATGTTATAGGCATAGTTTTCAACAAACTTGTTTGCCAATTCCTCCCATATTTTTATTCCTTTAGGCAATAGTGAGAACGATTCTAATGCGTGACCTGCGAGACTTCTTGAAAAAAGTCTCATGAGATAGGTTTGTTCATATGCAATGTCCATGCAACTAGTAGTGAATTCTCTTATGTGTTCAATGGGGTTCATTTTGCCTTTGTATTTAGGAAAAGGAGGTACCACATATCCATGAGGAAAGGGCGGCATATACAAGGTTGTGTCGAATGGATATGGACACAAGTCATGTGACATGTAAGACTTTTTGTTGGACTGTTGCAAGGTTTCCACTTGTGTTTGAAGAGTAGCAAGTTGGAGTGTGAGTGCTTCCACAATGAGGTTGTTGGTAGCATCACACATGTTGGTGAGAGGTATGGATTGGTTGCCTACTTGTTGTGATGAGATGTGTTGGTTTTGAATGTGTTCTTGGTGAGCAAAGTGAGTGTTTTCATTTTGCAGTTGTTGGAAATGAGTGTATTGATTGGGGTTACATTGTTGTGTATGTACTTGAGTAGCTTATGTGGGGATTTGAGATCCTGCCATGTTGGATTGGATTTGTGGGCCTTGATGATTTTGAGTATGTTGATGTCCAAATGGAGTAAAGGATTGGGTGCCTTGATTGCCTTGACCAAATAAGAAATTATGGCTCTGATTAGCGTTGGTGTTTTGTCTCAAAGGAATGTTGGTATTAACCTATAAATAATTAGGTTGGGTTCCTTGAATGATAACTCTTCGTTTATTTCTCCCAAAAGGATTTAATGAGTTAGTTGCCATAGTATTTGAGGAACCTAATAACAGGTTTGTTGATGGACCCATGGAATTAAATGAAGTTCCAAAGAGGTTTGAGGTGGTTGCACCCATTGTTGATCCAAATGTTTGTGAAGGGATAGTGGATGTTTGTTGGGGGATGGATTGTGATGTGGTGTTGGTTTGGGTAGATGATCCTCCAATGGATGTTGTGTTGGTTGTGATGGCTGCATTAGTTGTGGTAGCTACATTAGTTTTGGTGGCAACATTGGTTGTGGTGGTAGCATGACCAAGGGAGGTAGTATTAATGGTGTTAATGGTGTTTTATGGAGAGTCTCCCATGGAAGTATTATGTGATTGGTGATTAGGAGATGTTGCTCTAATGGTGTTGAGGTCAAATCCTTTTGGTAACTTAGCCCCTTGGTCAAGGAGCATGGCTAAATATCTGGATGAGTCATTTAGGACTAATTCTTCCACAAAAGAGGCCACTTCTGGGTTTTAGGCAGCAACTTGTATGTTTTCTTCAAAAACTTCCCCATTTTGGTCTCTACGGACAAATTGTTCAAAGGGATTGTGTGGAATGGATATCTCACTAAAAATATTGATCGTAGAATTTCCCATGTCATTAGAAAGATTGTTCATGTTACTAGGGAATGAATTCATGTTATTGGTGAAATTGGGAAAATTGGTGTCTTGACCAAAAGGACCCATGAGTTTCTTTCTTTTTTGTAACCTAGTTTCAACCATAAAAATTTTTTCTCAAATTTGGGATGATGAGGGATAATGACCTAAATATGACACTATGTTTTGGGGTTTTTGAGAATAAGGAATTCTATGAAATGCAAATGAGATTAAAAGGAGTCTAAAGGTTTGTGGATGCAAATGGTATGACACTAAAATGAGGAGACTAATGATATGCAAACTAAATGGAGCCTAAGATACACTCACTATTGAGAAATCTAAGGAGATGACTACTTGACCAACAAAGTGTTGGCAATGCTTCAAGTTTGGAAAATCAATGGACAATAATAGGACTAAAAAAGAGGACAAAGTGAAGTTTCCACACTAGACTATTGAGTGAGAAATAATTCACAAAATTTTTGACTAAATGACTAAGGGTGATTGGGTCCAATGATAACCTACTTTTGAAGACAAAGTTTTGACAATAGATGGTAAGGAGTGTATTCCTAAAATCTGCAAAATGAGTGTCTAAGGAGATGGTAGAATTGACAATGCAACTACTCAAATGCAATTGGAAACCTATGATGATCCTAAGAATGATGTGTATAATGAGGGAAGTTGAGAAAATCAATATCTAGTTTTGACAGAAACAAAAAGGAAGGACTCGATGAAATCTGGAAAAATACAGGTTTGAATTTTGATTTTGACAATGGGCAGATGTTTTTTGAAATCTGGCAAATGCGGTGCAACAAAGCACATGCGGCTCACTATGGCAAATACGGTTCAATGTGCCAAATGTGTTGTAGAAGATGAGTTGAAAAAAATTAGGCCGATTTGCAAAGACTTGTTTTAGTTGACACTGTTTGTTTCAGATTTTAGCAGGTTTGATGTTTATTTGTCTCAAAACAGTTGGCAAATACATGGTGTGGTAAAAAAGATGAAAATCAACCACATAGAAGTCATTTTAAAAAATATTATGGCTACAAGAACAGTATTCTTTTGGATCCCACTAACCGTATATCCTTAGTGGATGAATTCAGAAGCTTGGCTCCACAGGCTCCCCCTTACAATGCACTCACTTCTCAGGGCAACCAAGCTTCCAACCTCCATGAAACTCCCATGGTAAATTGATCATCTCTACTAAGAACTGCATAGATGCGGGTGCCTTCGCAATGATTGTTGCTTCACCAAAGAATAGAAGGTTTTTGGCTTTCTAGAACAAAGGTTTTAATTCGGACATCCATTCGAGTGGTTATACATGGGGCCAAGATTAAGCTCTGTTATGGAGGAACTCCAACCTAGAGAGGTTAAGCTCAATAGGGTTTTGGGGAGTACTACTTGGTCTGTATAACATATCTGCACTCATAATCCTAGGCTTTCCCTTAGGATTCACATTTATATACCGATCGGAAGTAGCTCAGCTAAAGATCTTTGTTGCCGGTTTGAGTCGCTTTGGGGTGAGTACTTTTTCCCACCAAAGCAAGCCCAATTTTCTAGAGTTAACAAAAGCAAGCCAAAATATTCATAGTTCAGTCAATCCTTGTTTAAAAACAAAGAGAGAACACATGAATATCCTAAATCACACTTGCATGGTGTTCATTTTAAGACCAAAATGAAATGTGTTGACAAACATAAAAACATGGAGTTTATTTTAACCGTTTGTAGTATTTGTCAAAACATGTGGTTCATTTTAACCATTTGTAGTGTGAGCTAACTAAAAGTTTATTTTAACCCAATGCTATGAAGAGATGCAAATTCATTTTAAACCAATGAGTTATAATGCAAGATTGTGTTCTTTTTAGCCCAATGAGTATGCATGCATGTTTATTTTAACCCATGAATGTAAAATGCAAATTTTTCTAAGATTTGTGAAATAAACAGGAATAATGTTAGACTCCTCGCCACAAGCTGCAAACAAAAAATCAGTAACCCCAAAATCTTTAAACTACCATGCAGAAAAATGAGTTTTCCCTAAACCTAATTGACCTATTGCAAGCTCAATTCCTAGAGTCAATAACAATTTCTCTTACACCCAGGATCGTACAAGTGTGCAAGGGGAGAGAATACTTCTATTATTGATCACTAATATTAGAGGGTTAGCTAGTCAAAGTAAATCTGATTTTTTGGAACTAATTTTTGCATCAAAAGTAAAAACACAGAAAATAAACCCTTCCTGAAATTCAAAGAGCTTTCGAGAAATGTAAGGAAATCCAAATATTTTTGTGTTTTGCATCCAAAATTAATTTTTTTATGAAAAATCATAAAAAAATTATTAAAAATTAAAAACAAGTCCAAAAAATCTGATATTTCTACTGAACGTGCCTGACATCATTCCAAACCTGAAAAAAAAAGTTTGTAAACAGATTTGCAAAATTTTGTGAGATATAAGTCAATCTTTGTAAAACCCTAATTGTTAAAGATCTATTTTTTTGTCAAATTGTTTTGCAGGGAAATCAAAAACATAAAAAATAGACCCCTATTAAAATTGAGAGAGCTTTCCAAAAGTATAAATAAATCCAAAAAATTCGCTACTTTGCTCTCAAAATTGATTTTTCATGAAAATAACAAAGAAAATTATTAAAAATTAAAAATAGCTCCAAAAACTCTGATTTTTGGACTGGAAGCTCTTGATATTGTCACCAATCTGTAAAAAAAAAAATTATCAAAAAATATTTGGCCATTTGAAAGATATGGTCAAATCTTTGAAAACTAGGGTTTTTATCTCCAAAATGGTGCAAAACCTGCAACAAAAAAGATTCAACTCCAAAATTCTTCAAAATTTGTCAAAATATGTCAGGTTCACCAATGTAACAATGGGTATTTTTCCTAGGTTTAGCAATATCATATGTAGAACATAAAACCCAAATTAAATAATGAAGTGCAAAGGAATAGATGAAACAATCTCACCAGATTGTCTTCATCCTCCATGACTGACCTCCATTACACCTTCTTAACTTGTTGAAATATGTTGTTTTCCCTCAGATTTATGATGAGCAAGCCAATGGAAATGACAAGCCCTAAGCAAATATTGAAGGATTTGAACAACTATATGCAATACTATGCCCTACTACAACTAGTAAGCATCTAAAATGTCTAAGCTATGTCAAATGAAATCTAAAAATATACTATGACAAATGAGAATAACAATGCTAAAATATGAAATATGCAAGAAGTCAATAATGCAAGAGATAACAGATGCAAGATGTGACCAAAATTGCTCTTTTATAGAAGATGCAATTTTGTGTGAATGGCCAAGATTGAAAGTCAATAAGTGCCCTAGAATCAATGGATGAGATTCCATATAACAACCCACAATTAGGGTTAGGGCAACATTAGGTTAGATTCAAAATGAAAGGTCAAGATTGATTTCTACAAAATCAAATCAAGGGCTGACAATACATGTGACAAGAGATTCTGGGCACACGAACCGAAGTTGCTAGAGAATCAAATAATAATTTAAAATTATTTGATTCAAGAGGGGATGTTGACTTTTTGAATTAAAAATTATTTTAATTCAAAAAGGGTGGGGTCATGTGATAGTAAATAATTTAAATTAAATTATTTACTAAAAGAGGGAATTTATAAAGTGTGACTTATTTTAAATAAATAATATTTATTTAAAATGAGCACAATAAAAGAGGAGAAATTAAATAATAAAATTATTGAATTTAGGTGTTGGGACTTATTTTAAATAAACAAAAAGAGTTATTTAATTTAGGTGGGAATTAAATAATAAAGATATTATTTAATTATAGAAGAATGTGACAAAGGGAACCTTTTAAATTAAATATAATGATTTAATTCAACATTCAAGAGAGTGGACCAATATTGAATAAATAAAATTTATTTAATTTAGGAGAGAAGAGGGTAATGAATAATTAGATAATTAAACATAATTATTTAATTATAGTGGAAGATAAGACTTTATTTAATTTTCAAAAGAAGAGGACCTAATTAGTGACATAATTAAATAAATAAATAAAATTATTTATTTAACAATCAGGAAGATATAATGGACAAAGATAATTAAATAAATTAAGAAATTTATTTAATTATAGGATGACATTAGACAATTAGTGATACATTAAATAAATAATTAAAATTTATTTATTTAATAATCATGAAGAATGAAAAGATATGAATTATTTAAATAACTATGAATTATTTAATTAATAGTTGAAAGTGAGTCAGATACATAATTAAAATATTCTAATTAGAGTTAGAAGAAGAGCTTGCAGGCCTAGGTCATTTTTATGTGTCTACAGAAACATACTACAAAAATGGATTGAGCAAGACACTATGCACCATTATTCAAATCTAGAGTTGAAAAGGTAGGACATAGGTGCCCCAAGAACCACTATCTTTGTAGGGAAAATTTATATATGTTTTCATAGTCCTCTAGTGTAGGATCTGAGCTTTTGTTTCCACTTGTCGGATTATTGGATCATAGTTGGAAAATTTTGGAAGTGAGCTTCTGTGAGTTTTCAAGGTGTAGGGTTTCAATTGCAACTATGAGTAATGGATCTTCAAACTTCATTCAATCCTTGGTCAAACCCCATGTCAATGTTTCCACTTCCACAATGAAAATGTAAATGATATAAAGATAAATGATAGGAAGGAATGATGAATACATAAAGTGTTGCAACTCACCACCCTTTAATGGCTTCCTTGAAGGACTAAAATCATACACATATCCTCAAAGCTTAGATCTTGCTTTCTTGAATTGACTGGAGACCTACAAGGATTAGTCTTCACAAATAATATGAAAACATAAACATGAACACCTTACATACATTTTGACATGATGTTGGATATTGAATTACTGCAATAAATCCTCTAATGGTTGCTCTTAACTTGCTTGATAATGCTCTTGATAATATTTTTTATAATAATTTCCTAGATGATTTCAAATGATGCAATAACTAGGTATTTATATACTATTATTCTAGTTTCTCAAAATTTAATACTGACAATCAACTTTAGATATTTTAATTTCGAATAATAAAATATCGACACTGACATATTGTAATTTTGAGCCAAAATAAAGTACATAGATTCCCTAGGTGTCAGTGTCCTATGCCTATTTTCTGGAGTTTAAGGATTCAAGAGAAAAGTATTAAATGAGAGCATTTTTTTATGCTTGTAATTTATCAAAAAAAATTAAAATGAGTTGTGGTATACACAATTTAGGAAATTAAGTGCTCAAATAGGTCCAATAACTTAAAGGGGGTCAAACATAGTGTGAAATTGTCAAGGGTGATAATTTACGATGCTACAATCACCAAACTCCATCTCACCAACCTGCAACTAGACTTGTCAAATGTCACATGCATTCCAGAATCAATCAACTTGGATAAAGAGAGTAAATTTCTTGCAAGTCATAGAATATGTAAAAAATCATCAAGGATTTTAACCATTTCATCACTGAAACACAACTTTACCTTTCCCTTACCAACAATATTCTTCATGTTGTTATCACCAAGGAAAACTTATCTCCCATCATAAGATGAATATGAAATAAACCACTCCTTGTGAGGAGTCATATGGTAAGAGCAACTTGAATCAATAAGCTAAGAATAATTAATAATAGTGTTAGCATAAGTAAACAAAGCATCAAAATCATCATCTGAGTAAAAGCAAGAAGTTGGGTCTGTAAAGAGGGGAAGTTTCAATCAATTTTTTTGAAAGGAACAAGTACCCATTTTGAAAAAAAAGGCTACCCATTTAGCAATGGGATCCTGAGCCTTAGATCGAGATCTCATTCCTAAATGAGTACCCATTCTAAAAATAGAACAGGTACCTATTCTATTTTAAAATAAGTACTCATTTAAAGTAGGTACCCATACTATTTTTGGAACGGGTACCTTTTTTAATGTGGGTACCCGTTCTAAAAGAAATTGAAATCCCAACTTGCTTTTTCATTTGGTTTTAGGCTCGGGAATTTTTTCGTAACCCAACCCTAGCCTTTGACCTACAACTAGAAAAATTAGGCAATATCAATAGAAATATCTCTTTGGCAATATATTTGATGGGTTTTTTTTTTCAAAATTGGTTTATGAAATTAAAATCTATTATAGATCATGATGTCTAGTTTCTAAATATGTAATTTTTTTATGATTGGACTATTTTTCTATTTTTAAATCAATTTCTAAGCAAACTAGTCCATAAACTTGAAATCTCATGCTTTTTAGTTTTTTAATAACTTTTCATATGCTAATTTTTTTGTAAACAAATTTATACAACATTAGCCTTCAAATAATTTTCTACACAATGAAAAACATTATTATTAGTTTAGGTCAAATTATGGTGTATGCACATGTTTTTCAAAAACAACAATTAGGGCCAATAAAAAAAAAATTAAAAAATTATTCAAAAAGATATTAAAAAAACATCCTCATCAATCCTCAAGTTGTTACACATATTTCCCCAAAAGTATTTTGAAAATAATTTTATTTAGGTCAAATTATGGTGTTTGTACACATGCATAGTATGTTCCTTAAAAAGTGACTTTTAAAAATGGGTTGTATACATGTCTATTAAAAATTAATTTGTATCATCTTAGTATTTTTAAAAATTACATATTTGGAAACTAGAATCAAAATACTAAATTCCATATTCCTATTTTTTTAAGATTCAATGTGTAAGTGCTTCAAATTTTCAGTCAAAGTGTGATTTTTTTTTAAATTAGGAAAAATACTTCCACTTTTTGAGCATTTTGTGGACCCAACTCCTTGTACAACCCCATCTTCTAAGGAATTTTTTGTGGAAGTATTTGAACTCTTTTTCTTGTTTACGCACTCCTTCACATGCCCTCTCTTACCATTATTCCAACACTTTACTCTGCTCTTCTTGGGGGTTTTAGAATGTCCTTTCGACTTGTCTCTCTTTATCCCTTTTAGGTCCTTTTTTTATTTTGACCTTCCTCCCACTTGCAAGGCATCTTGGGATCCCACATTCATGGAATTTCTTCTCATTTCTTTCGAAATAAGTGCAACAATGATATTATCCATCTTTGGCTCTGCCCCACCACCACTTATGGCAACAATTAAATTTTCCCAAGATTCTGGTAAAGAACAAAGCAACAATATGTATTTATCTTATTCTTTTATATTAACATCTATAGATGCAAGTTGACTTATAACCATTTTAAAATCATTTAAATTATGTTTTGCAATAGAATCACGATTCTTCATTTTCAAAGAATCTAAACATCTTTTGAGATACAATTTAGTAGTTAGACTTTTAGTTTCATAAATATCATATGTCCTCTTCCACAACTTCTATGCAATAGATTCTTTTGAAATATTCAAGAGGACAAAATCTATAAGACACAACCAAATGGTTCTTTATGCCTTCTTGTCCATTTTGTTACAATCTTCATCAAACACACTGAGTGGTTTCTTTTCATTTGAAACTTCCAACCACTAATCTCTCTCTTCAAGGAGATCCTCCATATTCAACTTCCACATCTCATAACCAGTGCCATTGAATTTTTCAATATCTATATGGGAGGTAGATGCCATGGTTTTCAATCTTCTTCACAAAAATGTAAAACCCATTGTGATCCTAATAAAATGCTACTTCCTAAGGTGAGATGCTAGATAAAAACTAATAGTGCAATGTAAAGAAGTAACAAGATAATAGGGCACCTCAATAAGATTAGCCTAAGAAAATGAACAACATAGAAATAAGATAAACAAATTAATTGTTGTTATACCTTCATGATGTTGCTTCCATGGTTGGCCCTTTATTTTGAAGTCTTGTGTGCTCCTTGGATGGCAATGAAGTTGAATGGATGCAAGATGAATTGATGCAACATGGATTTGATAATATGAGTGTTAAAATGGATGAGAGCTTGAATTATAAATTTGCAAGAGTTTATTTGCAAAAGACTTGATCCTCTAAAATGAAGGAATTAAAGGGGTATTTATAGGCTAAATTGAATTCTCTAGAGAATTCAACAGTTGGGATTGATCCAACAAAGATCAAGATGAAGGGGTATGGTGAGTTGACGACTTACAAGCCCTCACATCTTGACATGTGGAAGGTGAGAGGTCCTAGGGTGGAGTGATGTGGAAATGAGGTAGAAGAGAAGGACAAGAGGTGGAAGGGAAGTACATGAGGTGGATGAAGGACAAGTACCTTTGAGGTACCTTGGGGGATGAGAAGATTTCCTCAAAAAAGAACTTCTTGTCCCCAAATGAGAATAAAAGAGACTTTTGAGGAATTTTAGAATTCCTGAAAAATCTCCATGGGAAAAGGGGAAGTGTGTGAGAGAAATAAATGTAAAATTAAAAATTTACATTCAATGGAAAGTTTATTGGATAAAAGGAGGTCTCCAAAAAGCTGGAGATTTGTGACATGTGGGTGATGTGACAAGTCCAAGGTTCTAGAAACCTTGGACACATGTAAAATGACATGTCATATTTGCATGGGGGATGAGGAAGACCTTGGGAAGACCAAAGTGAATTAGAAATTCACATAGGGAAGGGAGTCTAGGCTAAAAATGGTAAGTGGGAAGGTTGACCAGAAAAGGTAAGCCAAATGTGGCTAATGATTTTGATTAAGGTTGTGCAAACACATGATTAGGATAATTAATTAGGGATTAGAGGCAAGTGGGAGATTATGGAGGATGTGACACTTAATCTTGATTAAGTGGTGCACATTCTAATCATAGATTAATTAATTTAATCTAGATTAGAAGAGGGTTATGGAGAATGTGACAAGGAGAGAGAAAAAGAGGAATTTAAAAATTGGTTTTTAATCCAAATAGGTTAAATGACTAAATTAAATAAATTTTCATGTTTATTTAATTTAGAGAAGGAAAGGGGGTAAGGTAAAGTATTTAATTTATTTAATTACATACTTTAGGAACCTTAGGCAGAAAATGAAATAATGATTAAATAAATTATTTAGTCACTATTTAATGAACTAGATAAAAAGAGTAAACGATTTTGATCATATGGAAGTGATCAAATTTGGGTGTCTACATTTTTCCCCTCTTCGAAGTACCATTAGAATAATAGTGCTTCGAAGAAAGTGCAGATGACTAGAAGAAGTGACTGAAAGAAGATGCCCTAGCATGGGGAGGAAGATCTGAGACGTTCAATTAATGAGGAATGGATGAAGATGCCCCAATCGTGGAAGGTATTGATATGGTCGGGCAAATTGGTAAATGCGAAGGGTATGCCCCCTCGAGAGGGTGACGAGGGAAAAACAAGGGTCCTAGGAAACATATCGATCAGAAGAAATGGATGAAATGGTTGGAAAGAGGGTGAAAAATTAGGCAAGTTTGCCTTTTGAACGGAGTTAATCGGACAAACGGAGTGCAAATGGTGACCGCGGGAAGAAAAGGGATTAATCAGAGGAATAAAAGGGTAAATAAAAGGTAAAAAGTAGCTTTTAAAAGTTAATATAAGGTAATTTTGAAAATTACCTCACCTCATTTGCATTGTAGCAGTTGAGAGATGAAAACAGAGAGGAAGCAGACGAGGAGTGAAGATGTCGGGAGATAATGACACCGAGATCATCCACTGGATAAATGAGGTTCGACAGTCATACAAACAGTAGGATGGGCCCCGCCAAGTAAGCGACAAAACCCCCCATGCATTAAATTGAAATTTTAACGCATTTTGAAATAAGTTATTAAAAATGTAAAACATGGGTTTTGTGGGCGAGAAAACAAGAAAAAATGGGTAGAAATCGAAATGGAAAAAAAAAATTAAAATTAAAATTATGGGGGGGGGGGGGAAATGATGGTCGTCAGGGTGCGTATACGCCCCCCCGACAGGCAGATCCGCCCCGGGGAGCAGGGCAGGTCTGCCCCGCCGTGGGGTGGGTTCGCCCCGGCTGGGGCAGAGTTGCCCCTTGGCCGGGCGAATCTGCCCCATGGCTGGGCGAGTTCACCTTGCTGCAGGGGCGGGTCCGCCCTGAGGGGGGGTGGACTACAGTAGCGATGCTACCCCAATGAGGGGGGCGCAGCCCAACCGCGCTACCTTGATAGCACCGACCTACGGCAGAGGTGACGCCTTGGGCGAGTCCACCTCATGATGGGGGCACCGCCTGGGGCGGGTTCGCCCCGTGGCAGGGGCACCGCCTGGGGTGTGTCCACCCTGCTACAGGGGCAGATACGCCTCGGCGGGCGGCGGGCAGGTCCGCCCCACTACAGGGGGCGGAACCGCCCCGACAAGCTGTGGGCGAGTCTGCCCCAGCTGGCCGAGGGCGTGACTACCCCGCTGTAGGGGGTGGATCCACCCCACTGTAGGGGGGTGGATCTATCCTGGTAGGCCGAGGGTGGATCCGCCTCGCGGTAGGAGCAGAAGAAGACAAAGAAAAGAAAGAGAGACTAAATGTGAAATGTGTGAGAGATAGAGGATTTGGAGATAAAAAATTTTGATAAGGGGGATGAAATTTTTACAGGATTTTAGCAGAGTGTAGACTCACGAGCGGAGGCTGGAGGCATTGGTGTCGTCGATTGAGGCATTGAATAGAGTGGATCATGTAGCTTTTGAGCGGGCAGAGTTACTACACTTGGTGCAGTTTCCTGAGATGAGGGCTCATAGGGCGATGTTGATAGCCCTGATAGAGAGGTGGAGTTTGGCTACATCGACGTTACATTTGTCGACTGGAGAGATGATGGTGATGTTGGAGGATGTGTGGCGGATCTTGAGGTTACCGATAGTGGGACGATTAGTGTGCGAGGAGGAGTTGAGAGGAGAGCAGTTAGATTAGACCGTTCTGGTGTTATTTGGGCGAGATGACCTGTCGATTCAGAGGAGGGGGCTGGATGTAGATAGATGCCTGGACCTGGGGGTGCTAGCATTACCATTGTTTCTATGTTGCCTGATTAGCAGGATTCTGTTGCCAGACCAGAGTAGGCATTTCTAAAGTCTATGGTACATGGGGATGATTCAACATATTGTTGAGTGGGGGGAAGGGCAGTTTTCCTGGGGGTCATGTGTATTGGCCCAGTTATATTGGGACATGCACGTGATCTGTTATCGGGGGGCAGAGTTTGACGCACTAGACGCTACTGTAGGTATGGGGATGGACGCATATCATGGTGACGAGGCCTATAGTGATCATAGGAGGAGACTTGGATGAGAGAGAGTCATTGGCGTGGTAGTTCAGGGCAGCCAGGGGTTGCATCCTACGGTATGAGACACAAGGAGAGGTGGAGCGGTGGAGGAGAGCATTCGATGATTTACGGAGAGAGGACATTATATGGCGGCCATATATGTTTCAGCAGTTTAGAGGATGGAGGATCGAGGAGGAGAGACAGCGATGGTTCTTCATGTGTAGATGTTTCCTGATTTGGAGCCCAGGGTACATAGTGGAGCTACATCGTCCAGACTAAGTGACGCGGCAGTTTGGACTTGTGCAGGAAATTGTAGGAGCACCAGTTATGTTTCATCAGCTTACCAGAGAGGTACCTTAGGGGTGGCATTGGAAGCAAGAGACGTGAGGGCGTCATGGGTGATGGTGGGTGGGGTGCCCTATCTAGGGAGGTGGGAGGGTCTAGAGAATGCTGAAATGAAAAATTGGTATGATCGGTGGTTTCGTAACCATAGATTGGAGAGGGTTACACCAGAAGTGCTTGCTGTGGGGGCCTTAGAGGGGGGGCCAGAGTATGAGCAGGAGGGAGGACAGGAGGAGGAGGCGGAGTAGGGTGGATAGGAGGATGATGGGCAGGAGGATGAGGGATATAAGAGTGGTGGTGCGGAAGAGGGTGTTGCTGGAGATCAGCTGACAAAGAGGGGTAGGGTCAGGAGGAGTCGACGGCCAAGGAGGCCAAGGAGGCTAAGGAGAGCTATGGTAGAGGAGGCAGGAGGAGCTGATGGGGGGGAGGAGATAGAGGTAGGGGGAGTTGATGGGGGGGGAGGAGATAGAGATGGTAGGAGATGATGGGGGGGAGGATATGGAGGTGGTAAAGGCAGATGGGGGGAGGAAATAGAGGTGGTGAAATTGGAGAGTGAGCCAGAGGTGGAGATGCTTCAGGTGGTGGAGGGGAGAGTTTTCCAGCAAGGGATTAGCGTTAGAGTACGACGAAGGTGGGTGCAGGTGAGAGCTGAGCAGAAGGGGGGGAGAGCCTCAGAGCCGTCGGTGGATGTGCGAGCCAGAGATCTATAGGAGGAGGCAGAGAGGGTGATGGATGTTAGAGGACAGCCCAAGGAGAGGCTTGTGAGTAGTCGATAGAGGAGAGTCTAACCAGTTGAGTAGGAGGGAAGGAGACTGATGAGGGTGGGGAGGAATGGAAAGCTGCAGAGGATTCGGTTGATGCGCCAAATAGAGCCGATGCAGGAGGAGAGAGAGGGGGAGGCGATGGACCTAGATGTACTGGTGATGGAGTCTTTAGCTATAGTACTAGCATCCACAGTTGACAATCTAGTGGTTTTACTAAGAGGGGCCCAGGCGAGGATATGGGTGCTAGAGGAGGACATGAGGAGGGTGGAGACAGAGATACGGAGGATACGAGAGAGAGAGGAGATAGTGTTTGATCATGTGGTGAGCCAGCTGATGACAAACATACTGGCTACGGAGAGAGAGAGAGAGATGAGATGCGAGCAGAGAGGGAAAGAGCACAGGGGGAGCTGGCTCGGGTGACATGGGACCGAGATAGGCTAGAGGCAGCGATAACAGTTGCGCAGATGTGAGGGCAGTCGGAGTCAGCGGAAGGGGGGGAGATGGAGGCATTGAGACTTCAGGTGGCAAGATTTCAGGAGGAGAGGATGACACTATAGCAGAGGGCATCTATGGTAAAGGCATCTGCAGAGGAAATGAGGGCGAAGGTCGAGGCCACAGAGGTTAGACTGGAGATGGTGCAGCGAGAGAGAAAGAGTGCACAGGGATAGATGCAGCCTCTATAGGGGGAGAGAGGCAGTGCACAGGGATAGGTGCGGACTCTACAGGAGGAGAGGGATTGTGTACAAGGACAAATGCAGGCACTCTAGGGAGATAGGGATAGTTTATGGAGACAGGTCTAGATTCTATAGTTCCAGAGAGACGCAGCAATGGGTCAGGTAGAGAACACTGAGGGGGATATAGCATAGATGTGGACACGTTGAGGGCCAAGTGATGGGATTGTGCTAGAGGTGATGTGGGCAGAGAGGGAGAGATTTGTAGAGCAGATACATTTATTGATAGCGGCACAGGAGGTATGGGAGCAGGAGTGACGGGACATGAGCAAAGAGGGATAGATATAGGCATAAGCGAAATGTCACTCGGTACCAGGTTGGGCTGAGAGATAATTACATGCAGGAGGCGGCATACTGGAGGTGTGCGTACGAGCAGGCAATGCCAGATCCAGTGTAGCATACAGCACAGTATGTTAGGCAGACACCCCAGATGTCGGCACCATCCCAGTCTTTAGGGACACAGACCAGAGGATACAGTGACTTTCAGCCGACTCCTTCTTAGTTTGGGACCCTAGGGCACGAGTCTTAGGGGACCCCGACATACAAGGGACCAGTACCTGAGTCTCCTCAGAGGTTGGATGTGGGAAGCTCAGGACAGGCAGATGACAGGTGACAAGATATAGGTGTTTTTGACAAGTACCAGATGGTGGTGATGCACCTTATTTTGAGCATGATATGTAGGTGATTATGTGGTGAATATATTTCGAATATGGACACTGTATTATTTTGATGATGATATGTGATGGTCCCCATTGATGTTATGCCACATTTTGGCGATGGATGGTATGCATATGGTGTTTTATGTGATGTTTCTATGATAGTGGATGTATGTTATGCATATGTATATGATGTTTCTATGTTGAGGTGGATGTTTTACTTATGCATGTGTGATTATGTTAATGATTTATGAAAGGGTAATGCAATTGTATTAATGGTGTGAGTAATATGGTTCTTATATGGAGTAATGCAATATGGATAGGTGAACTTAATAAAAATGAATGGATGTTTAATGTAAATGGATGTTAATGGATAAATGAACTTAATGGATTGATGTGAATGCAAATGGATAAATGAATGTTAATGGATAAAGGAACTTAATGAATTGATGTGAATGCAAATGGATAAATGAATGGATGTTAATGGATAAATGAACCTAATGGATTGATGTGAATGCAAATGGATAAATGAACGAATTTTTAATGGATAAATGAACCTAATGGATTGATGTGAATGCAAATGGATAAATGAACAAATGTTTAATGTAAATGGATGTTAATGGATAAAGTATCAATGGGTAGATGATATGTGTAGTATGTGGGGGTTACAGTACCTATCAAAAACCATAAGGATCTTGAGAAGAAAAGTTAGTAAGAGTGAATGAGAGTTTGCACAACCAAAACCATGAGTCATAGATGTAGGGGCAAGATAGGATGAAGAGGGAATATGCAGCATGAGATGAAATGCAACATGAATGCAATTTTCCATCCTTTAGAGCACTGATTTTTGCTATAGCATAAGACATCTGGCATCAGGGTATGCAAACCAAGACGGATTAATGTCTAATGCATAAAACAAACATGACAAACAAGAAGGCTATCCCAATACCCCAAAGTTGCGATGACTTTGGTCGGGCCAGGTATTGGAATAACCACGAGCACAAAGGGATGCCCCCACATAACAAAGGATCCGAAAGGAATCCTGGTGGGTACTATGTGGAGCATCCTAGCAAACAGAAACAATGAAATAGTCAAGAGATGTCCCTATGTTAACTAGGAAAAACACACCATAATATGAAGGATCATGGCAATCTTGACTAGTGATTATAGGGAGCTCCAATGATAAACAAAATCCAAAAGTATCGAAAGATCGTAATCAATTACAAGCATCCTTTGCCATAAGATCCCAGGGATGGATGGGGTTGATGTGGTCTGTTAGGAAGGATGCATCCTGTTAAGACCGATGATGGATACTAAGCTAAAGTGACCTAGATGACACAAGATAATTGTCATTGAGAAAATTTCTTAATACGAGAAGACCTTGTTTGTGAATAATCAGCTACGATAGGGACATACCTGACAACGAGAGGACGAGACACAACCTAAAGACCTAGGGGATCGAGGGTTGATCAAAGATCAACCTTGCCTATGTGAAAGTGCAGAGCCCTCGTAGTTTAGGAATGGACCATGATAAAAGAGCAGAAAGTGGACTGATGGAAACTGATGGAGGACCAAGATAGACACAAGCCCCGAGGGCAGATCAAAAGATCCACCTTGCCTACATGTAAGCGCAGGGACAACGTAGTTCGGAGGAGATGATGATAAACGCGAAAAGAGGATGATGATGACAGATGATGGTGGACAATGATCAAACGAGTTGACCATAAAAGAAGACAACGAGAAGCTCTGGGGGCAGATCAAATGATCAGCCTTGCCCACGTGCAAGAACAAGGGCAACGTAGTTAAGAAGGAGACACAATAAGACCAAGATGGAGACAAACAAGAAGAGATGAGACAAGCTTAGATTAGGATAATAAGCTCAAGGTTTTGGATAGCGGATGATGATCATCCAATGCTCAACCAGAATATACCAAGGGACGAGGTGATGCAAGCAGATAGGAGGATATGGGGATTGAGGAATCGGCGGATAAGCCATAAAGTAACCAGGACGCGAGGTAGATAATGATTAAGCCCTATACAAGAGGTGCCTGTTGCCAGGTTTTCACCAATCGTAGGTATCCAAGGTGCCATGCAGGGGTGGTTTTCACCATAGGACAAATTATTTCTCTTTACTATTTTTGGATTTTTTTAATTTTTTAATTTTTTTGTATTTTTGACTTTTACTAGGGAGGATACCCCAGGTGATCTAAGTGTAGAACTTCTTCAGGCGCATCATGTTGATGGGTTCCTCCAAGGGCTCACCTTCAGGGGTGGAGAGCCTATAGGTGCTAGAACCTACTTTGTGGTGATGACATAAGGGCCCAACTAGTTTGCTTCAAATTTTCCCTTTTTCTCTCGATCTTGCTGATTCCACTGATTCTCTTTTAGGACTAAATCACCAACATTGAATTGGAAAGGGTGGACTTTCTTATTGTAGCTCCTTTTGAGTCGGTGTTGATAGGCTTGCAGGTGGTTATAAGCCTTGACCCATTTTTCATCTAGCAATTCCAATTATGCCAAGCATGCCACTCGGGTGTCTTCATCGGTGATGAGATTCTTGAGGGAGATGTAGAACGAAGGGATTTCAACTTCGATTAGCAAGATGGCTTCAGCACCATAAACAAGAGAATATGGAGTGGCTCCAGTAGGGGTGCGGATGGATGTACGGAAGGCCCAAAGATCAGGATGGATATGGAGGTGCCAATCGCGGCCAGTGCTATTGACCATCTTCTTAATGATTTTGATCCATGTTTTATTTGTTGCTTCTGCCTACCCATTACCTTGGGGGTAATAGGGAGTGGACCAGCAATGTTGGATATGATATGTGTCACAAAGGGGTTTCATACACTTATTTTTGAATGGCTTTCTGTTGTCGGTGATGATGGAGGAGAGGATACCATACCTGCAGAGGATATGGTAGAGGATGAACTTAGAGATCTGAACACCAGTGATTTGAGTGAGTGGTATGGCTTCCACCCACTTGGTGAAGTATTCAGTGTCTATGATGATAAAGGTGTGTCCATTAGAGTATGGAGGGTAGATCTTGCCAATCAAGTCGAAACCCCATTTAGAAAATGGCCAAGGTGTCATGATGGGTTGGAACTCTTGTGTTGGAGCCTGAATCAGATTTGCATGTTGTTGAGACAGAAGACACTTTTTGACATACTCACAAGCATCTTGTTCCATTGTGGGCCAATAATATCCTGCTCTAAGAATCTATTTGGCTAGGGCCATACCATTAGAATGGGCCCCACAAATACTGCTATGTACCTCTATTAACATTGTGCGGGCTTCAATTTTGTCTAAACAACAAAAGAGAGTTCCATCATACCCACGTCGATAAAGTGTATCACCGATAATGGTGTAGCGGGCTATGCGTTGGATAAATGATTTACATTGGTTTCTCGTGAGATTAGGCGAGAGGGTGTTGTCATGAATGTAGGTGTAAATGTCATGGTACTAAGGGGATTTGGGACCTACAATAGCACACACCATGTCACTCTCAGGGATATCATACGCTGGGATTAGGAGTTGCTCGACCAGGAACTGATAGTTTGTGCAATCTTTTGGCATGTTAATGAGAGAACCAATGGTAGCCATAGCATCTGCCGCCTTATTCTAGAGTCTCAAGATCTGCTCAAATTGGATAGTAGTGAAATATTTCTTGATTTCATCCACCATTCGTTTATAAGGCAACAACTTTTCATCTTTTGTTAGAAACTCATCGTTGAACTGTTTTATGACTAACTGGGAGTCACCAAAAACATGTAGATGAGTGATGTGCCATTGGACTACAATCCTGAGGCCTGTGAGAAGGGCTTCATATTCAAAGATGTTGTTGGTGCAGGGAAATTCCAGTCTGAATGATTTTGGTATGTAGTCACCTTAGGGGGTAATAAGCAAGATTCTTGCCCCCGATCCATTATGATTGTGTGATCCATCAAAGTACAGTGTCCAGGTGGTGGCTTCTGAGACCGCAAATACTCCTTCATCTAGAAATTCAGTTTCTATGGGATAAGCATCCACTAGCGGGGCATCTGCCAACTAATCCGCTATTACTTGTCCTTTAATGGCCTTTTTATCCACATATTCTATATCAAACTCACTGAGGAGCATGATCCATTTAGCCATTCAACCAGTCAAGGCTGTCTTGGATAGCAGGTACTTGAGGGGGTCGACTTTGGATATCAATTTTATAGGATGACTAAGCATATAATGGCATAGCTTTTGTGTGCTGAAGACCACAACTAGATAGGCCTTTTCCATCAGTGAATAATTGAGCTCATAACCGACCAGTGTGCAGCTAATGTAATAGATCACTCGTTCCTTTAAGGACTCATCATGTTGTGTTAATAATGCCCCCAATGCAACTGATGTGGCAGATATGTACAACAGGAGTGGTTTTCCAGGGATAGGTGGCATCAAAATCGGCGGGTGGGCCAAGTATCCTTTGATCATGTCAAAACCCAACTGATACTGTTGATTCCACTTGAAGCTGGTGTCTTTCTTGAGAAGGTAGGTGAATGACTAACATTTATCCGTGAGTTGGGCTATAAACCGGTGGATGGATTATAGTTTCCCTTGGAGGCTCCTTAATTGTTTTAGGTTTCTTGGTGGAGGCATATCCATGATAGCTTTTACCTTAGCCGGGTCAACCTCGATGCCTCTTTGGGATACTATGAAGCCCAAGAGTTTCCCTGATGTGACACCGAACACACACTTTTTTGGATTCAGTCAAAGCTTGTACTGTTCTAAGCACTCAAAGATCCGTTTCAGAATGGTAGGGTGCTCTTCTCTGGTTCCAAATTTTGTGAGTAGGCCATCAACATAATCTTCCATGATTATATGGATAAGGTCATGTAATATAACTGTCATTGCTCATTGATATGTTGCACCTGCATTTTTGAGACCAAAGGGAATGATATTGTAACAGAAAGTACCCCAAGGTGTTGTAAAAGTGGTTTTATGTTGATCGTTGGGGGCAATCTAGAACTGATTGTAACCAGAGAATCCATCCATGAGGGATAGCATCTCGTGTCCCATAGTGATGTTGACTAACATGTCGATGTTAGGCAAGGGAAAGTCATCCTTTGGGCAGGCTTTGTTAAGATCTTAGAAATCCGTATAGATTTTGATGTCTCCATTAGGTTTAGCAACAGGTATTATATTAGAGATCCAATCAAAGTAATCAATGGGTTTGATGAAACCAGCATCCAGTAACTTTTATAGTTCTTTCTTAACTAATAATGCCACTTGTGGGTGCATCTTTCAGAGCTTTTGTTTGATAGGTTTAGCCTCTGGACAGACATCCAAATGGTGGACAACAAGATTTGGATCTAGGCCAGGCATATCAGAGTCATCCCATGCAAAGTTGATGACCCCTTCTTGAAGAATGTGGACAATGTGGTTTGTATTCTGCTTCAAATAAAGATTTGGCCACATAGGTTACCCTTGGAGTTTCTTCTATTCCCAAGTTCACCTCTTGCGTTTCTTCAATGACAATTGAAGATTGCTCAAATAGTTGTGTTCCTACAAGGGGAAGATGAATGTCCCCATCTTCCAGTGTCGTATTAAGGTTTTCACTGTTAGATACATCCTTTATTTTTACTTTTTCCAAGTCAAAAAGTGCCTCGATGAGGTTTTCACTAGTTGACCTATTTTGCTTTAGTTTCTTCTTATTTTTACGATTAGGGCATTCATCTTCCCCCAATCCCATTAGATGTACGTATGTATCCTCTGAGGGCAATGTTCTAACAAGTGCGCTACCTTGTAGGTCATAGTCGATAAGCTCAGAATGTTTAAGCGATAAAGTTATGGTACAAACAAATAAGCATTCGAACATGGCAGGGAGGTCAATGTGATCCAGATCATCGTACATGTGTATGATGGACTCTTCCTCCGGTATGTCTTCGAGGGAACCATTGTCAACACTAAAATTGTTAGAAGTGTTAGCGGATGTTGTAGGACCCTTATATTTAGTATCATAACCCAATCCCAAATTTCTTGGTCGGATGGCAAGTGCTTCAATGGGTAGTCGTTTTCCTTGTTCTTCTGTACCAAGGCCTTTGCCTTGGTAATGACATTTTTCAACAAACTTGGATGCACGTGGATAAGCCTCTTGAAAGTATTCCATAAGGGGACATGGTGGTTCAGGTTCTTCTCGATAAACCCATTGACTGATATCTTCATCCATTTGATCCTGGAGGGATCCCAAATCATTGAATGTTGTTGACCCCACGTTCTTGGAAGTGAGGGTAAGTGTCTTTTCCACTTTTGGCACTAGCAGAATTAGTTGTCCATATGTGCGAGGCGAAGGTGGCATGGTTGCCACATCCCTTGTCTATGATCTGGACCTTGGTGATAGTGGAAGTAGGCATGGATGATGGTGGGGATGAAGTGTTTAGTGTATTGGTGGATGGGTCAGGATCAGATGTTGGGGTTGCCCCCATTTCAACTCCTAGATAGTAATACGAATACGGAAAAGAAGCTTCCAAGGCACGACAATACTCAAAAGGCTGGGGGTCAGCTTGTATGGTGACTTCCATTCCTTGAAATGGGAACTTTAGGCATTGGTGATAGGTGGATGGTACGGCTTGCATAGAATGAATCCATGGATGGCCAAGAAGGATGTTGTAGGGGAGTTCAAGGTCTAGAACATGACACATAGTGTATTGTACAATGGGGCCCACTTGAATAGGGAGGCAAATGATACCCTTAGAATCCCACTCTGCATTATCATACGCCTTGATGGTGATGATTTGACTATTTAGATTAGCTTGGGCATATCCAACCTGTTGTATGAATTTTAACGTACAAAGATTTAGGGCCGAACCATTATCTACCAGTACCCTTTTTACTTTTTGACAATTGACACCGACCTCAAGATGGAGGGGGCGGTTGTGGCTTGAATCAATATGTGGCATGTCCTTTTAGCTAAAGGCTAGTTGATAGGTCAATGAAAGATTGCCTACCAATGCTTGAAATTGGGTAGGTTCAATATTATCAGGCACTTGTGTGCTTTGCAAAGCCTTAGTTAAGATATCATGATGTATGGGAGATGACTTAAGCAAATCCAAAATCGATATTTGGGCTGTATTTTTACCTAGATGGTCTAGGATGTTATATTGGGAATTGGTGGATAGTCGTTGGTGGATGGAGATGCGACAGGGACTGTGATGCGAGTCCGTCGAGTAGCAACAGCACATTGTGAATCCTTTCCTTTGACATGTATCATGGATACATGTGGTTCCACTTGTTCTATGTATGATACCACACCTTGATAACTGTATGGTACATTTTTGTAGCTGATGTTATTGGTACTGTTTCCTGACTGGTTATTATTGCTGGGTCCAAGATTTGAGTTGGATGTACTAGGACCCTAGTTATGATTAGGAAAGGTGTTTTGGTATATTTTTAGTTGAGCATTGGACAAGGATGCTGCATTAGCATCCACATGGATTTCACCTTGATCGATGAGACCTTGGATGTAGGTTTTTAAGCCTTGACATTTGTCCAGGGTATGTCCCTTAATTTTGTGAAATTCACAATATTCATTGTCTTTAAACCAAGTAGGCTTGGGTTTAGACGGATCGATAGGTTTGGTAACAGGATATGTGATGGGGTAATTAGCTTGAAGAAGCTTATTAAACACCACGCTAAGGGGTTCTCCCAATTAAGTGAACTATCATTTGTTGCCCCCTTGGTTGTTTTGATTGGATTGTTGTCATGGTGCCCCTTGAGGGACGGATATGGCGATCTGAACTAATGGTTGTTGTGGGGGATGGTATCTTTGCATAGTGGTGGCCACTCGAACATGTTTGGTGTCTATAACACCGTCATTGACATAATTCTTATTTCTATTCCAATAGCGAGGTTTATCCCCAAAGGATTTTTCTCTATCAGAATTGAAATGTTTGACTTGTCCTCTTGTGACAAGGGCTCATTCTAAGATGGGGCCTTGCTCCACAAGTCCCGCAAAGGTAGTGATATAGAGGAGTTGCAAATTGTGCGCCATATCTGGGTGGGAGTTTTCGATAAACAGCGTGACCATGTCCTTTTCTGTTGGTGGGGATTTCATCCTACTAGCCAAGGCATGCCATCTTTGCAAGTAGCTTGCAAAGGTCTCTCCGTCACGTTGTTTTTCTTTGAGGAGATCAAGTGTGTCGATATCTTTCTCTAGGGTAAAAGAGAAATGAGAGACAAACTATTCAAACAATTGTGCGAAGGTTTTGATAGATCCCTTTTCAAGACCCATAAACCAGTTGAGGGCGACCCCTTGTAGACTTTTAGGCAAAAGTCGGATAAGGTAATTATCATTGTGCATGACCTCTTGGCAATGAGCATAAAACTCTTGAAGGTGAGCTTTAGGATATTGGTTCCTTTGTATTTGTCAAATTTGGGTATCTCGAAATGTTTAGGAAAAGGAATCAAGGAAATGGAGGGATCAAACGAATAAGGGCATATGTCCTCAAACTTGAAGGATTGTTTTCCCGTTCTAGCTTGTAAGTCCTTTAATGTGGCTTTTACTTCTTCCAAGTCTTTATTGATGGGTGTCATGGGAGTCAAAGTGGATTGAGTGTATGGATAATGTTGTGGGTATGATGAGGATGGCCCTACCATCATTGGATCATAGACGGGTTGGGTCGGATATGAGTGCATTGGTTGATTATAGGTGGTTTGATAACTGGATGATTGATTGTATTGAGTGGGAGCCACTTGTTGTTGATAGTAGGAAATGAGAGAGGATTTTTGTTGCTGCATAGCATTTTGGTAATGCATAGAGGTAGGGCCTCTTTGTGGATGTGATGACAATTGTTGGTAATAAGAAGAGTAAGGTTCTGCTCGTTGGTGAGTTTGTTGTTGTTGCAAGTGGGGCGGGTAGGATTGGTATTGTGGTGCAATGGTGGTTTGTTGTGTGGCATATGGGTATGGACTTGATGTTTGTTGGTGGGGATTGTGTTGAGGTTGTGAAAGATTGGCGTAAGGTGGCAGTTAGGTATGTGTTTGGTTTTGCACATTCTGATGAGGGTTTGTATGGGATGGAATAGTGTATGTGCTAGTGGGATGATAGAGGTATTTGGTAAGCGGGTTATGGTGTATTTGCATAGGGATGTGCACATGTTGTTGTGGAGGTTGTTGTTGTTGTTGATGAGGTGGATGAGATAAGATTTTTTGTTGTTGAGGCAGGCAAGATGGGATGTACTATTGTTGTTGATATGGGTTAGGTGAGATGTGTTGTTGTTGTTGAGATGTATGTTGCACCATTTGATGTGATGGTTGTGTGAGAATGGATGGGTGTTGTGGAGGCAAGTGTTGAGATGAAGCTATAACAATAGCAACATGTTGTAGTGGTGCTGGTAGTGTGGTGGATTTGATGATTGGATTGGATTGGATCAAATGATGATGTATCGACTTGATGATTGGATTGTTTGGATCAATTGATGATGTATCAATTGGATGATTGGATTGAGGATTGGGTTTGATTGGATCAAATGATGATTTGGATTGATGATTGGGTGATGGTTGGATTTGATTGGATCAAGTGATGATGTATCACTTGATGATTAGATTTGATTGGATCAAGTGATGATGTATCACTTGATGATTGGATGATGATTGGATTTGATGATTGGATTGGTGATTGGATCAAATGATGATTTGGATTGATGATTGGATTGGATTGGATCAAATGATGATTTAGATTGATGATTGGGTGATGGAAGGGATCCTAAAACTTGATTTGGAGACCACCCTAGGTGACTTGTAACGTTGGTTGATCAGATTAAATCAATTATTATGACATGTAATCCACCTTGAGATGGAAGGGGATTCATTTGGGCCAATGATGTTGACTTACAACACAAATCCACCTCAAGATAGAAGCGGATTGATTAGGTTGAAGACAAAGATTGATTATGTAGGATAACGATCAATTTAACGCCTTGGTCAATTTGGGAGACAACTCTTAACACAAGGTTTTAAGGGATTTTGTGTTGAGGAATAATGATGGATGCAAAGGGAAGATGTGTTAAAGATGTTTAGGTCTTACGATAAGATGGGTATCCCAAATGGTGGAATGATCAATGCGAATGTGGTAAATGGACGTTTTTGGAGAGGTTAAATGGATGCTTGGAATGGTCAAATGGGTGTTTAGGATGATCAAGTGGTCAAATGGAGGCTTCAGGGATTCAAACGGAGGTTTAAAAGGGTCAAATGGATGAAACCATCTGTTCAGGGGGTGTATTCGCACTTCTGCAGGAAAGGCTAAAATAGTGGAGCAAGTTCTCCCCTCTATAGTAAATTGGCTAAGACAGTGGGGCAAGTTCGCCCCTCTACAGTAAAACAGCTGAAACAGGGGGGCAAGTTCACCCCTCTATGGTAAAAAAGGCTGAAACAGTGGGGCAAGTTCGCCCCTCTGCAGTAAAAAGTCTGAAACAGTGGGGCAAGTTTTCCCCTCTGCAATGGAAAATGTAACTTGGTTTGGATAAGGGATTTTGGCAAGGACTTAAAATTATTTAATGATGGTTTGACTTATCAAAATTTACTAGTTCTTCATAGAAAGACACTTTGAACAAGCACAATCCTATGATTAGTGTTTAATGGGTATGGCCGACAAAGGTCTTACTCTAGGATGAACAAGGTTTCTAGGGAGTCCTCGATATATGCTCGGTACATGAGGCACAACCATGAACACCAGTCTGTCACAAGCGTGAGTCGAGAGCCCCAGTGAGATACTGAAAGGCTTAGACCAACTCTTCACGTCTATCTAGGTATCACCCTAGCTTCGACGTTTCGCTAATTACGACGCAACTGGATTGGGGTACAGCTTTCGCTCTCCCCCCTTTATATACCTCGCCAATACGCATGGTTGGAATCATCCCTTAAGGTGATGAAATCTCCAAGCAGGTCTCGCTAAGAAGAAGACACTAATCATTTCCAACTACCTCCTTCGGATCCGCACAACGTGCAAAGGAGGAAGGTGAAAACAAACTAATGCCCCCTTTGGGTAAAATAAAAAAATAGACACAGCATGCAGCAAATATTACTTTCCCCTACTTATACTAAGTAAATAGATAAAGTATTAAGGAAAGACTTTTAAAAATCAGAATAAAAGGAAGGCTCTGCAAGCAAATGTTAGTTGTTTATTTTTTCCCCTTTTGTGATTTTACAGCAAAAATACGTGAGATACTAGTAAGAAATCTGACTTCACTCATCAACAAATAGGATTAGAGGGTTAGAGCACAAAGCAGTAAAAGAAAGAGACAAAAACGAAGCTAAAATGTCCCTTTTTTACCTTCTCGAATGTGTTGTTAAGGGAAAATTCGCCCCTCTACAGTGAAAACTATTGAACTGGGAGGGCAAGTTTGCCCCTCTATAGAAAACAGTCAAAAACAGCAAAGGGCAGGTTCGCCCCTCCGCAGAAAATAGTCAGAAATAGCAAAGGGCAGGTTCGCCCCTCTACAGAAAATAGCTAGAAACAGCAAAAGGTAGGTTCGCCCCTCTGCAGAAAACAGTCAGAAACAGCAAAGGGCAGGTTTGCCCCTCTACAGAAAACAATCAAAAACAGCAAAGGGCAGGTTTTCCCTTCTGCAAAAATGTCTAAAACAGAGGGCAAGTTTTCCCTTCTGCAGCGTTCGGGATGGCAAGTTCGCCTCTTTGCGACCTGAATCTGCAAACAAGCTAACAACAAAAAATGTGAAAGAAAGAGATCCCTTTGTGGGTCCCACCGGGTGTGCCAGAAATGTGATCCTAATAAAATGCTACTTCCTAAGGTGAGATGTTAGATAAAAACTAATAGTGCAATGTAAAGAAGTAACAAGATAATAGGGCACCTCAATAAGATTAGCCTAAGAAAATGAACAACATAGAAGTAAGATAAATAAATTAATTGTTGTTATACCTTCATGTTGTTGCTTCCATGGTTGGCCCTTGATTTTGAAGTATTGTGTGCTCTTTAAATGGAAATGAAGTTGAATGGATGCAAGATGAATTGATGCAACATGGATTTGATAATATGAGTGCTAAAATGGATGAGAGCTTGAATGGTAAATTTGCAAGAGTTTATTTGCAAAAGACTTGATCCTCTAAAATGAAAGAATTAAAGGGGTATTTATAGGCTAAATTGAGTTCTCTAGAGAATTCAACGGTTGGGATTGATCCAACAAAGATCAAGATGAAGGGCTATGGTGAGTTGAGGACTCACAAGCCCTCACATCTTGACATGTGGAAGGTGAGAGGTCCTAGGGTGGAGTGATGTGGAAATGAGGTGGAAGAGAAGGACAAGAGGTGGAAGGGAAGTACATGAGGTGGATGAAGGACAAGTACCTTTGAGGTACCTTGGGGGATGAGAAGATTTCCTCAAAAAAGAACTTCTTGTCCCCAAATGAGAATGAAAGAGGCTTTTGAGGAATTTTAGAATTCCTGAAAAATCTCCATGGGAAAAGGGGAAGTGTGTGGGAGAAATAAATGTAAATTAAAAATTTACATTCAATGGAGAGTTTATTGGATAAAAGGAGGTCTCCAAAAAGCTGGAGATTTGTCACATGTGGGTGATGTGACAAGTCCAAGGTTCTAGAAACCTTGGACACATGTAAAATGACATGTCATATTTGCATGGGGGATGAGGAAGACCTTGGGAAGACCAAAGTGAATTAAAAATTCACATGGGGAAGAGAGCAACCTTGGTTAAATAAATGTGAATTAAAAATTTACATGAGGAAGGGAGTCTAGGTTAAAGATGGTAAGTGGGAAGGTTGACCAGAAAAGGTAAGCCAAATGTGGCTAATGATTTTGATTAAGGTTGTGCAAACACATGATTAGGATAATTAATGAGGGATTAGAGGCAAGTGGTAGATTATGGAGTATGTGACACTTAATCTTGATTAAGTGGTGCACATCCTAATCATAGATTAATTAATTTAATCTAGATTAGAAGAGGGTTATGGAGAACGTGACAAGGAGAGAGAAAAAGAGGAATTTAAAAATTGGTTTTTAATCCAAATATGTTAAATGACTAAATTAAATAAGTTTTCATGTTTATTTAATTTAGAGAAGGAAAGGGGGTAAGGTAAAGTATTTAATTTATTTAATTACATACTTTAGGAACCTTAGGCAGAAAATGAAATAATGATTAAATAAATTATTTAATCACTATTTAATGAACTAGATAAAAAAAGTAGACAATTTTGATCATATGGAAGTGATCAAATTTGGATGTCTGCACCCATAAATAAAAAGCTCCCACTACAACCAATAAACCTTCAAAACTTAATAGAAAGGCATCCCTCTCTCAATAGTACTATTAGCTCTAATACCAGATGTTGGATAAACAAGGTGAAACTTATAGCAATATAAACTTAATAAAGTGGTTGCAAATATGAAATTATGTATTTAACATTACCAATAATGTGTTATGTGATTAGCAATTCCAATAATGAAAGAAAAACAACAATACCACAAGTTGAGAACCTTAAGTGACACAAGATATACATGGAGAAACCATTGTGAGAGGAAACTCCACACCCAAAGAGATGTAATGCATGTATTAATTTTTAAATGAAGTACACATCAATGCAACAATCCTCTCTCATTTTTTGCAGCACTTCATTACTCTAACAACCTTCAAACAAACTTATGAAACCACTAACACAAGTCTCCAATATAAAGAGATTTGTGGGAGAGAATACTGCTTGTGGTATCTCGAAACAAGTAAAACCACCTAGAAAAACCCACACCCCTCTTAGTAGACAACCCATAAACATAGTGAAAAATATTAAATGATCACATGGCCTTCACATAGACGCCTAACTCATAGCTAATTACAATTGGTCAATCCCGAGTGCTCCATTACTCTACAACAACTCTGACAACTCATACCTAGAACATGAAAACTTGGGTGTCCAACCCAGGATAACATGCAAAACATGCAAATGAACATGCAAGATCATGCACTTCTAGGTGGTCCCCACCCAAAAGTGGATTCCTAAAAGGAATATTCTCCTAGGATGCTCTGTAACTGTCACCATAGTGAGTCCACCTCTTTGAATGCAATTGCAATTTATCATAGGAAAATAAATAATAAATATTTTGCCTCTCATGTCCTCTAAGACACTTTACAAAGAATGTGGAGACATAAAATATCAACTTACGATAGAAATTATAATGTCACCTACCCTAATACTTCCAAACCAAAGGGTTGGATTGACATTTCAATGTCCAAAGACATGGTTCTGTAAATTGTAAAAAAATAACACAATCTCAAGCATGATCCCCATAAAATTGGCATGTGTTTTAATGTTAAGTCAAAAAACGATGTAGTAACATTGAGCTATTTCTTAGCTTTATAACCATGTAATTTTTTTAATTTTTCAAATATTTTCAAGTTTTAATATTTAATTTCTTTCGCTAATGTCTCCATTTTTTTCCAAAAACCTATATATGTGTGTGCAAGTGAATTTAATCTACTAAAATGCAAAAAATAGACTATGCGAATACTAAAAACACAAACAAACCACTCAATATTAGGCCTAGTTGAATTCAAACAAAACAAAGAAATGGAACCTTTTACCTTGTTTGAATTGTTGTTCTTGGTTGGTCCTTTGATTTTTTGATATGTGTACTCCTTAGTGGAAAAATGGCATAAAACCTAGTGCAAAATGGAGCTAAAGTGAAGATGAATGCAATGGTGGATGTGGGTAATTGAGCGGGTGCAAGATGAAAGCTCTAGAATGACTACAACAATGGAGGATGCTTGGATGCTTGAGTGATAAGTTTGTTGAATTATTGAAAGTGTGATTGTCCAAAGATGCAAAATGAGGGAATTTCCACCATTTTAGGGGAAAGGCCTTTCAAACAATGGAGGGCTGAGATTGGTCCATGATGGAAAAGATCAAGGGCTAGGGTGAGTTGAGAACTCACAATCCCTCACATCTTGACATGTGGCGGATGATGGGGAAAGGAAGGGATGATGTGGAAGTGACATGGAGGTACTACATAGTACCTTGGGATTTGGACAAGATCTCCTCATAAAGGAGGTCCTTGTCCACATATGCATGAGAGGACATTTGAAGAATTAAAATTTCTACAAAAATCCTCATGGGGATGAATAAAGGAATTTTAAATTCCTCAAAAATGCATTGGACAAATAAATGTGAATTAAAAATTCACATGGGGAAGGAATTTCCTTCTCCAAATGGAGAAATCATTTAATGAGGGTTGACTTAGGACATATTCTATAAATTGCATGGGGATTAGGTTGGGTTAATCAGGTGATTAAGGTTGTGCAAATTTAGGGTTAGGTAGGCCAATGAGGGATTAAGGACAAGTGGGATATTATGGAGGATGTGACCCTAAGGATGAATAGGGGTGTGCACATCTTGATCACAAATTAATTAGGTTAATTTGGATTAGAGAGAATTATGGAGGATGTGACATGAGGAGAGAGAATAATGAATTAAAATTCAATTTAATTCATAAAAGCTAAAGGGACTAAATTAAATAAATTAGGGTATTTATTGAATTTAGAGATGAAACTGATAAAGTATTTAATTGATTTATTAAATACCTTAGGGGACATTAGGATGAGAGGAAATATTAATCCAATAGGGAGTTATTTAATTAATATGGATGAAGGATGCGGGATGGAAGAATATAAGGGTGAATTTGACCATATGGGGGTGGTAAAATTCAGGTGTCTACATTTTTCCCCTCTTTGAAATACTGTTAGAATAACAATGTTTTGAAGATAAATAAAAGATAGATGACTCAATAAAAGAAAATAATGTTAGGTAATGCCCCAGTATCATGAGAAAATGGATAGGAAAGAAAGATGGAGGAGAATAGTAGGGTATGCCCCTCAAGAGGGTGGATGGGAAAGAAAAATGGGAGTTCTAGGTGACTTCTTGATATGAAGAAATGGAGGGCACCACGCGATAGAGCACAAAAAACCATGAAGAATAACTTTTGAAAAGAGAAAAATGGACATACATGGTGCAAATGGAAGCCCTCAGAAGAAAAGGGATGAATTGATTAATAAAAGGTTAATTAAAGGGTTAAAATTACCCAAATATTAAAAGGATAATTAGGGTCAAAAATCTCATTTGCACACTTGGCAGCTGACTAGACGAGAGAGAGAGAGAGAGAGAGAGAGAGAGAGAGAGAGAGAGAGAGAGAGAGAGAGTGACGAGGATTGTTGACGGATCAAGCAATGATGAGGCATTCGCGGATGACAAGTTGATTCATCGAGGTGAGGAGGTGTGGTAGTTCTACTACAAGCATGTGGTACCCCACCAGGTAGGCCTCAGAACCCATTTTGTGATTTGGATTTAAATTTTAAGAATTTTTTGAATTTTTTGGGTGGGTAGATTAGGCTACAACTACGGTACAAAAGGGTGAATTTTCCCTTCCAACAAGGAAAATTCACCCATCCACGGGGACCCACGAAGAAAGGGGAAAATTCATGCATCACAGGGGTGAGCACACTAGGGGAGGGGCAATTACGAAATTGCGTCTCCTCGAAAAGGGTGATCATGCGTTATGTAGGGGCAAGAATGTTAGTAGATAGGCAAATGTGAATTCGCCAAAACTAGGAAAGGGTGAATACAAAATCACCCAAAAGTGGAAAAGGCAAATGAGAATTTTCCTAAAATGGGAAATGGGTGGATGTGAATCCGCCCCTTGTGGAAACAGGTGAATGAAAATTCGTCCATTAGGGTGAAAAGACATAGGGGAAATTGCAAAATCACCTCTGGGGATAACACAAGCGAATTCACACCTGGATAAGAAAGGGGTGAAGTCGCTTGACAAATAGGCGAACTCACCAAAACTCAAAAGAGGGGTGAATGCGCTAGCTAGACAAGCGAAAGTGTTGGGATGGGAAATGGGTGAATTTTCCTTACATAGAGGAAAATGCACCAAACTGAGGTAGGGATGAAAAGAGGGAGAAAAAGAAATAAAAAATTAGGAACTGACAGAATGGTTTGCATGAATGCAGAACTTCGAGAGGCTAAGGACATGTGAGCGACAATCAACTATGTTAGAGGTGATAGTTCGGCCGATGAATGCCCATGATCATGAATCACTGGCATAGGTGGGGCTATTGCACATGTTGGGGTACCCCAACATTAGAGTGTGTTGTGCATGTTTTGCACACATGCCTTGCCGTAGGTAGGGACCCCCTCTTTTTGCTCCCGATGGGTTGCTTTTCTCTTGTCTCATTTTGTGTGCCCCTTTCTTGGAGCCTAGATCGATCATGTGTCATCAAACGATCAAATTCCCTTGACCAAATTCACCTACCTCAGTTTAACTAATTCTTTTACTTTCGTGGAAGTGTCCCTACAAGTTTTCCTTCGTCCATTGCCCTGGCATCCTCTGGGCCTCATACCCACTCGCTTGGTTCACTTTTTCCTTCATTTTGACTGTGGGGACAAGTTTCCCATGAATTTGGGATTTTTTTGTGGTGCCTTAGTAAACTACCAAGGTTTCATTAAGTTTTAGGAGGTTGTAAAATTTTCATTCCAGAACTCCGTACCTCCGCAGTTGTTCTAAGAACTTCGTCCATCCCTGGCTTTTCCAGAACCTAGCCCCTCCATCGCCATTTCTAGAACTTCATCCGTCCATGGCTATTTCGCGAACTTTATCTATCCCTGGTTGTTCTAGAATCTGACCCCTCTGTGGTTGTTTATGGAACTTCGTCTTTCCTTTGTGTATTTTTCATTCGTCCACCCCCAACATTCTGGCTCCCGAAACCCAACCCCTTCATGGTTGTTTCTAGAACTTCGTCCCTCCATGGTTGTTCCGAGAACTTCGTTTGAAGTTGGCTATTCTGGAACCCAACCCCTTCGTGGCCATTTCTGAAACTCTGTCTCTCCTTTGCCATTTTTTCATCCATTTGCCCCCAACGTTCTGGCTCTTGAAACCCGGCCCCTCCATGGCCATTTTCAGAACTCCATCCCTCTATGGCTGTTCTAAGAACCTCATTCGTCCTTGGTTGTTTTAGAACCTAGCCCTTCCATGGCTCTTTCCAGAACTCTATCTCTCATTTTTCATTTTTTCATCTGCCTGCCCCCGACCTTCTAATCCCCGAAACTCAGTCCCTCCATGGCTGTTTCCAAAACTTCATCCCTCCATGGCTATTCCAGGAACTTCGTCCATCCTTGGTTGTTCCAGAACCCAACCCCTCCATGTTCATTTCTAAAAATTTGTCTCTCCTTTTCCATTTTTTCATCCGTCTGCCCTTGATGTTCCAGCTCCCAGAACCTGGCCCCTCTGTGGAAATTTTTGGAACTTCGTCCCTCTGCAGCTGTTCCGGGAGCTTCATTCATCCCTGGTTGTTTTGGAACCCAGCCCCTCTATGGTCATTTCCAGAACTCCATCTCTCATTTTCCATTTTGCCTTCCATCTGTCGCTCGACTTCCGTTGGTGCTTTTGAGCTCGACCTTGGGGAATGTTGTCCCTCATTCGCTATTCGCCTTCCTTCCACCTTCCATCTATCGTTCGCCTTGGTGCCCCCACCTTGGAGCACGCATTAATGTTTATGGTCCAAATGAGCTCCAAATATGAATATTATGATCTTTTGATGATGCATGGATGGATCTAAAAAGGAGTTTTCAGGATTTGATTAATTTTTGCCTTAATTTATGTATGAAAGCACTTACAACACTTCATGCATGCAGGTTGCAAGAAGCCTACCGCGGGTCCGTTAGGAGACCTGTTGAGAAAGTTGAACAAGGAAAAGCACATAGCTCCTATCATCATTCACTTTATTCCCACCTTTCTTCATAGTACCCATTAATAGAGCTTTCATTAGAAGAAGGCATGTGCCAACGAAGTCAATGAAAAACTGCAAGGGGAGGGTGGCCTTGAAGAAAGCACAGGGGAGTTGTCCTACTTTTCATTGGATGATGATGATCTTTAAGGAGTTGTCTAATTGAATCAAAGGAAACCATTCCATTGATGTCAGTCATCAATGAGCCCGTTTGATGCAATGAAAAATAATGCAAGTCCATCAAGCAAAAGGAAAATTTCAAGTAGTTTTAGCTACAGTAAAAGGGAAATCAACTAGAAGACAAAACTGCTACAACACTTGGGCACTAAAAGACAAAATAGGGAAAGGACAACAAATGTATTTTTTAAATAGTTGAATATTGTGGGGTAGGTGAAACCCTAATAAAATTGGATTTGATTCACATAATGAATTCAATCCTATTCATTCATTCGAGCTTTGGAAAACTATAAATAGGGGTCTTCCCCTCATTTGTAAATGGTTGGAGAGCTAGTGTAAGAACAATTTGCATCAATAGAAAGCAACATTGCATGATTTATGGGTGTTTCATTTTGAGTTTTATCATTATGTGTGCATGGTTCTACTTCGCTATTAGTTTAGTAGCTAGTTTTTTAAATGGAAGTGATGATGGTGTTTGCTATTAGATTATTTGATGAATTTCTAGCTCATGTTTTTTGTGGTTTGTTGATGATGAATCAATTTGTAAAGATAGTATGAGCTTATTTACTCTATTGTTGCAACTTAGTTCAATTGCATGTGCATGATGTGTGTGTTTAATCTAAAAATCTACAGTCCTTAGAAGATTGCACTGGTTTTGTGTAACTGTAGGATCCTCTTAGCCAAACAAAACCCAGTTTAAGGATTTTTTTCTACTGTAGCAGCCTCTATGATCACTGTTCATTCATAGTTTCAGGTCTAGGAACCTCATCTCTTCCCTGCTCTTTTTCTTTTTTTTTTAATAGGTAACCTTAGGTAAGGTTTATTACACATTATAAAGCTAAATCTGATGTTGAAATGGAGTTCAAGACTGTTGTTTGAACCTGCAACAAACGCACAACAACTCTCCCATCTTAAGAACTCCATTTGCAGATCCAACTTCCCCACTTTGTAACTCATCTATAAGTCTGCCTTGTGATTCCAAAAAATCACATGAAACAACTGAGACATTTCAAGCACTGTGAAGACCTGACATTAGAGACCTTGGGATAGTGTTCTGCAATTTGATTGTGGAAGATTGTCTTTCAAGAGAGGTGATGCACTTATGCATTACCTGTGTTGAGAAGTGCATAAAAAACACATCAACAAAACTAGCGCTAGAAGGAGGGCATGACATGTTGTGGCTACAAAGCTTAAAGTTGAAATTTGAAACAAACACTTTCAAAGAAGAAATTTGAGATAGAGAGATCTCTTTTAATGCTGAAACATAAAATCAAAAAATTCTAAAGCCAAACAAAAGCTAAGTTGAAATGGAGCAGCACATGCAAATCAACATCTCTCAGCTACGTGTAGATTTAAATAGGATATTGAGAAGGCCATTGCAACAGTTTGCATTGGTAGATAGATAGAGAATTCATGACACCCACAAGCACAATGAATTGGAGTGTCTAACCTTCTTGAGTAGAATTGAAAGATTCTTGCAGGGAGAAATTCCCTTTTGGGAAATCTATCAGCCTTTGCCCCTTGTAGACCCAGAGGAAGAATTGACAACCATGGTAGCTAGGGAATTTGAAGAGTTGATCCAAGAATGTTTGGGCAGCAGGGATGGACCAAGATTGGAGGAAGTACTAATGTCAAGGTGGTGCAAATTTCACAATGTACCACACTCAGAAATAGCTTGTCCATCATGTGCAAACATCATCACCCAAGTCAAGGGTTGTTCAGAAAAGTTGGGGCAGCCAGCTATCAAGGAGGATGAGTCATCCCATGAGGCAATAAAAAATTCAGCATCTAGAGGATAGTACTTTCAAGTCAAACCAAGAAGCTGTACAAAAATAGATGCCAGGACAATAAATACTAAAGTTGAAAATCAAGAAGGAGAAGTTGATTTCCTTGGGACAACAAAAGGATTTGGTGAAGGTTCACTAAGAATGGAGTTGAAAATCCTCTCATTCACCAGTAAGAGGTAGTCCTCCAATCTAGAAGAGAAGCTATTGAGAGTTGACAATGAATCAACGAAGTTTGCAGCAACTCATGAGGATGCTGAAAATCAGCAAAGGGAAAGGGATGACAACCTTGTTAAAACAAAAAATGATGATGAAGGAATAAGTAAAATCAAATCAAAAGACCTCTCCTTCATAAATGACAATGATCGATAATTTGAAAATAAAATTTTGGAGGAGTGGGGACAACCACTCACCACGATTTTCTACCATCATGCTTCTTTTTCAGGTGATGATGAGGTCCCAGTAGAGGAGATAATTGATCAGCTCATCTCTAGAGTAGCAAAGGATTGGTCTCAACTAAAATACGAAGTGGATTTGGAGGTGCTACTACTGCCAAATTGGTGTAGACTTCATAATTCATTGCACTCAGAGTTCACATGCAGACTATGTTAAGAAGCCATCAAGCAAGTCAAAGAACAATCAAGGCAACTGAGCACACCACTTCTTGTAGTTGCTTCAAGGACGGAATGTGAGGACCAAGAGCTTGATCCAAGTGACAACTCAGCTGAAGGCAGTCCTCAAGAGGGTGTTGGGACAGAAATAGAAGAAAGAAAACAATACAATATCGAGCTTTCAAGCGATGAAGTAGATCAAATAGGAATGTTGTCCACCAATCATCAAGAATTTCTCCCTCTTCAAGATCATTTTTGCACCATGGATGATAGGCTTTATGAAAAGTCCTTGGAGGGAGATTACATAGTGGATTTTGGTCCCCTTGATGAGATGCCATCAATTGATGACTTTTTTCCGTTGGGAGTTGTACTACAGAGGTATGCTCATGTCGAGGAAGAGCACATCCCAGAAGATGGTAGCGATGAAGACATACTCCTTGATCCTATGAATGGTGATGCACTAGAGTTTTTGTATTGGGAAATGGGTTCCTTCTCTATCTATAGCAATAGTGAGCAAGGGGAAATGAGTGAACGTCATGATGAGATGCATGAATAGCAAAGAGAAGAAGACAAAGGTGGGGGTGTTGAGATAGCTATCAACAAAGATGAAGCACCTGGTCAACTACAAGATGTGACTTGGAGTCCTTCCACCATGAGAGTTGTTGATCCTCCTTCATATTCAGATGGTTGCAATAGGAAATATTTGTGCATGTCATTGTCTAATGACATTGAACACCACATAAATAAGGACAACACTTGGGAAAAGAACTGGGGTAGTGTGTTTCCTTTTGAGGATGGAAATCAAGTGGGCACTTGGTTTCCTAAAGATCAACGAGATGAAGTCTATCTTCTCAGAGAACAGCTGATAGGGATTTTCAATCCCTCGCAAGATGTGGAAGAAGTGTTTGCTACCCCGTTCTCCCTACCTTATGCAGGCTTGATTCCTAAAATGTTGCTCCCTCCACCATGCTTGCCCAAGGTTACTAATGCAATGATCGACGATGTAGTGCTTGCTCTTGATTGACAAATGCTACCACCTCCATGTGAAAAAATCCAGGTTATATCCTTCCTTGATCATGTTAATTTTCATAGCTACACTTATCATTTTGATTATGGGAATGAGGGGAGACAAACATGTTTATGGATTAACCATGGGTTTAGTGAGCCTCCTCATTTGCTGATTTTCCCTGATCAGGTGACTAAACTTGAGTGTTGCAACGTTGAATTTATTTTTTTGGAATATAAAGATAAATTTGCATGGTTAAGAATGATAACGATTGCCCGTTTGCTTGTGCATATGAAATCCAATGGGCATGAGTGTTGGTTGGCCTTGCCTGAACATAGTGCTTTGTAAATATCTCTTTGTACATAGCTCATTTTTTAGTAGTGTAGGTATCTTGTAAATACTCTACTTTCCTGATTTCCTTAGGTTAGCTGGTTTGTTGTAGGTTTCTTGCTTAAGAGTGCTTTCTTCATTTTTTTTATTTCCGTTCGCTTTGCTTCCTTTTTGTTGTTGCTTTTTTGTTGCTTTGCTCGGGGTCCCTCTACTTTTGGCTAGGCACATATGTTCGCACAACAACCATACTTATCACCTGGGGTTGTTCTATGTATTTCTTTGTCAAACTCTAATCAAATTTTCAGAGTGGATGGTGAGGGTCTTCTGTTGGTGTCAAGCGATCTGGATGTTTGATTCAAAGTGGATAATTCGTTGGTTGGTTTTTTCTGAAGTATTCTAGAATCTTATATCTCTCACATATTTTAAGAATTCGATGGTCGCTATAGGTCCTTTGTGAAGTCTAGTTAAGTGAAAAATCCAAAATTTTGCTCCAGCGCCACTGTGATTCTCAGCCCTGAGCGCGAGCTTCATTGCTTGTGGGTTGAAATAAAATAACTAAAAAGAGAAAAGAAACAAAAGAAAGAAAGCAAAATATTGAAAAATCACAAGAAAATAAATTCAGCTTTTCAGGGGTATTCAAGCAACTGTATCGGGGCTATGGATGTCTGGTTGGTAGTAGAGCAATGTTCAAGAGAATCACAATGACAATCTCGTCGGGGCTATGGATGCCTAACTAGCAGTGAGGCAACGTCTGAGATTCTTTTGGAGTTAGAATAAACTATGTAGCTTAACTTGATGGAGCTTTGGTTCCTATAGCAACTGAAGGATGAGAATTGATGCAACTGCACACACTTGGATTTTCCACATACTAAAGGTTGGATTAACTAGTGGTTTTAATCCTTTGGTTGAGAATGAAGATCGAAACCCAAGATTCTGGGTTCATGATTCAATTTTTTCATTAAAATTCTCTAGAGAATTTCTCCAATGAGTCGCCATTTGATGTGCATGTTTTTCACACACACCCCGCTGTATGTAGGGACCCCTCTTTTCGCTCTCGACGGGTTGCTTTTCTCTCATCTCATTTTGTGTGCCCCTTTCTTGGAGCCTAGATCGGTCATGTTCCATCAAATGATCAAATTCCCTTGACCAAATTCACCTACCTAAGTTTCTCTAAGTCTTTTGCTTTCACGGAAGTGCCCCTACAGGTTTCCCTTCGCCCGTTGCCCCAGCATCCTCCAGGCCTCATCCTCGCTCGCTCGGTTCACTTATTCCTTCATTTTGACTATGGGGACAAGTTTCCCAGGGATTTGGGAGTTTTTTGTGGTGCCTTAGTAAACTATCAAGGTTTCGTTAAGTTTCGGGAGGTTGAAAAATTTTCATTCTGGAACTCCATCCATCCGCGGCTATTTCGAGAACTTCATCTGTCCCTGGCTATTCTGGAACCCGACCCCTCGATGGCTATTTTCAGAACTCTACCTCTCCTTTGTTGTTTTTTCATCCATCCACCCTCGATGTTCCGGCTTCCAGAACCCGGCCCATCCGTGGCCATTTCTGAAACTCTGTCCCTCTATGGTTGTTTTGAGAACTTCATTTGTCCCTGGTTGTTCTGGAACCCAACCCCTCCGTGCTTGTTTTCGGAACTCCGTCCATCTACGCCCCGCATTCCAGCTCCTAGAACTTGGCCCCTTCGTGGCCATTTCTAGAACTCCGTCCCTTCGTGACTATTCTGAGAACTTCGTCCATCCTTGGCTATTCTAGAACTCGGCCCCTTCGTGGTTGTTTCCAGAACTCCATCTCTCCTTTGCCATTTTTACATCCTTCTACCCCTGGTGTTCTAGCTCATGGAACTTGGCCCCTCCATGGCCATTTCTAGAACTCCGTCCCTTCGCGGTTGTTCTGGGAACTTCGTCTGTCCATGGCTATTCTGGAACTCATCCCTTCTGTGGTTGTTTCCAGAACTCTGTCTCTCCTTTGTTGCTTTTTCATCTGTCCACCCCTGGCCTTTCGGCTCCTAAAACCCGACCCCTCTATGGCCATTTCCAGAACTTCATCCCTCTGCTGCTCTTCCATGAACTACGTCTATCCCTAGTTGTTTCGGAACCCGACCCCTCCATGGCTGTTTCTGGAACTCCATCTCTCCTTTGCCATTTTTTCATCCATCCACCCCCGACATTCTGGCTCCTAGATCCTGGCCCCTCCATGGCCATTTCCAAAACTTTGTCCCTCCATGGCTGTTCTGGGAACTTCGTCCATCCCTAGTTGTTCCGGGACCTGGCCCCTCCGTGGCCATTTCCGAAACTTCGTCTCTCCTTTGCCATTTTTCCTTTCGTTCATCGCTCAAATTTTGTCGATGCTTTTGAGCCTAACCTTGGGGAATGTTGTCCCCCATTCAATGTCTACCTTCGTTTCGCCTTACGTCTGTCATCTGCCTTGGCGCTTGGCCCCCTAGAGCACGCATTAATGTTTATGGTCCAAATGAGCTCCAAATATGAATATTATGATCTTTTGATGATGCATGAATGGATCTAACAAGGAGTTTGCAAGATTTGATTAATGTTTTCCTTGATTTGTGTATGAAAGCACTTATAGCACTTCATGCATGCAGGTTGCAAGAAGCCTACCATGGGTTTGTCGGGAGACCCATTGAGAAAGTTGAACAAGGAAAAGCACATAGCTCCTATCATCATTCACTTTATTCCCACCTATCTTCATAGTACCCATCAATAGAGCTCGCGTTAGAAGAAGGCTTGTGCCAATGAAGTCAATGACAAAATGCAAGGGGGGGTGGCCTTGAAGAAAGCATAGGGGAGTTGTCCTACTTTTCACCGGATGATGATGATCTTTAAGGAGTTGTCTACCCGAATCAGAGGCAACCAATCCATTGATGCCAATCGTCGACGAGCTCGTTTGATCTAATGAAGAATAATGCAAGTCCATCAAGCAAAGGGAAACTTTTAGGCAATTTCAGCTACAGTAAAAGGGAAATCAACTAGAAGACAAAACTGCTACAGCACCTAGGCACTAAAAGACAAAATACGAAAAGGACAACAAATGTATTTTTTAAAATGCTGAATATTGTGGGTTAGGTGAAACCCTAATGTAACTGGATCTGAGTCATACAATGAATTCAATCTTAGCCATTCATTCGGTCTTTGGAAAACTATAAATAGGGGTCTTCCCCTCATTTGTAAATGGTTGGAGAGCTAATGTAAAAATATTTTGCAAAAATAGAAAGCAACATTGCATGATTTATGGGTGTTTCATTTTGAGTTTTCTCATTATGTTTGCATGGTTCTACTTCCCTATTAGTTTAGTAGTTAGTTTCTTGAAGGGAAGTGATGATGGTGTTTGCTATTAGAGTATTTGATTAATTTACAACTCATGCTTTTTGTGGTTTTTTGATGATGAATCTCTTTGTAAAGCTAGTTTGAGGTTCTTTACTCTATTGCTACAACTTAGTTTGATTGCATGTGCATGATGTGTGTGTATAATCTGAAAATCTACAGTCATTAGAAGATTGCACTAGTTTTGTGTAACTGTAGGATCCTCTTGGACAAACAAAACTCAGTTTAGGGAGTTTTTCTACTATAGAAGCCTCCATGATCACTGTTCATTCGTAGTTTCAGGTCCATGAACCTCCTCTCTTCCCTGCTCTTTTTATTTATTTTTTATAGGTAACCTTAGGTAAGGTTCATTGCACATTATAAAGCTAAATATGATGTTGAAATGGAGTTCAAGACTATTGTTTGAACCTGCAACAAACACATAGCAACTCTCCCATCTTAAGAACTCCATTTGCAAATCCAACTTCCCCACTTTGTAACTCATCTATAAATCTGCCTTGTGATTCCAACAAATCACATGAAACAACTGAGACATTCCAAGCACTGTCAAGACCTAACATTAGAGACCTTGGGATAGTGTTCTATAATTTGATTGTGGAATATTGTCTTTCAAGAGAGGTGATGCACCTATGCATTACCTATGTTGAGAAGTACATAAAAAACACATCAACGGAGTGCACAGAGGACTTTTGACCACCTTGATGTAGAGATGGAGTTCAAAGACATCAACCTTCCATTTCCTAATAGGGGAGATGATAGTGACATTGGAGGATGTGTGGAGGATTTTGTGGTTGCCCATCCAAGGGCACTTAGTCAACTAGACTCATAGGAGGGCAGTGGATTAGAGCCTATGGTCTATGTTTGGACAGATAGAGTTGTCAATTTAGGGGAGGGAGTTGGACTTGGATGCATGTTTGGGGTTGGAGATTCCAGCCTTTCCATTGTACCTATATGAGCTGATCAATGGTATTTTACTACTGGATAGGAGTGGTTGGTTCTGCTGACTCAAGGTTATTGAGGTTGTGAAGCATATTGTGGGCAGGCAGGAGGGGGAGTTCACATGGGGGCCATATGTATTGGCCTAGCTATACAAAGACATGCACGCCTTCTACTATAGACGATCACTGAGTATCGCCCATGTGACATTGCTATAGGTATGGGCCTGGGAGCACATTAGTGTTGCCAGGCTAGTCATTTTGATAATGGGGGCACAAGATGAGACACTACCCATAGCATATTAGTGGGGTATGGAGCATGGTTGGAGGCTTCATTAACAAGATGTGGGGGATCTAGAGGGATGGAGGGAGAGGATAGCTGATTTGAGGCAAGAGGATATCACCTAGAGGTCGTACCTAGCATGACACTTCCAGGGATGGACGAAGGATGATAGGAGGTACAAGGGTTGGGGGAGAGGATGGATGGTGAGGAGGATGTGGAGATGCAGGAGGTTGGGGGAGAGGAGAAAGCCATGGAGGTGGATGTGTCAGAGGTGCACCCATTAGTGATGGTGTTGTATGTACCACTATCACCAAAGGATCCCACTATGTTGTTGATCTAGCTACGCTACGCATAGTAGAGCATAGATTGAGGGAGTCTAAGGCAGACTGGAATAGGCTGCATAGGGAGGTGGACCGACTACAAGGGCAGGTGGAGAGGCTGTAGATTATGGAGAGGGATGGAGAGAGGGACTATGAGGCTCTAGCAGACGAGGCCTCAATGAGAGTGTAGGAGATATAGAGAGAGATAAAGAGAGAGACAATGCCAGGAGGGAGAGAGATGAGGCTCAGAGGGAGCAGTATGAGGCTTGAGACAGAGTTGAGTGTGCAGAGGAGACCATGGGAAATGTAGGGGGTCTATTGGAGAGGGCACTGGATCAGTGAGGAGGATGAGGGACAAGATCTTGATTTTTGACCGGTGCAGAGTTTATGTATAGTACATAGAGACAGAGGCTACAGATTCTTTGCATAGATTTAGATATTGATTCATTGACACATATATTCTTTATTCTTTATTCATTATTTATTATTCATTTAGGAGATGTAGTCTTTGTACTATCTGAGTAGTGCTCTACACTTGTACCTTTGTTTGATGGATGTTTATGGGCTTGATGGATGGACTTTATTATGTTTTATCATGGACTTATTATGGACTTTTATGATCTTTTATTATGGACATATGATGGACTCGATATTATTTTTTGATATATATATATGATATGTGATGGACATTGATGTGATGTGATGGATATTTATTATGTTCATGTTCATGTGATGATTATCATGTATACATATGGTTATGGTGATTTATTTCTATGTCTATGTGGATGATATGGATTATACGCTTTATGTCTAATGATTGTGGATGCAAGATGTGATATGATATGATTTATGATTTTATGATGTATGCTATGAACATGTTACTAATGGTTTTTGATGTAGGTGGTGATGTTATTGTGATTATTATGTGATGTATGCATATGAAATATAATGTAATAATTGATTATGTATAGATGATGAATAATGTATGGTTGATAATGTGATGATTAATTATGTATGGATGAAAATGTATGGTGATGTTTATGGGATCATAATAATGTAGTGTATATGTATGAAAATGAAATGAATATGTTTAGAATAATAACTCTAAACATCAAAAAATGATAATGAAAATTGGTAATGAGATGATATGCAACGAACTTAAGGTGCTTAGAATAACAAATCTATATTAATCTAAACAACTCAAGATGATAATGAGAATGATAATGAAATGAAATGATAATGCAATGAAATGAACTTAAGATGCTTAGAATAACAAATTTATATTAATCTAAACAACTTAAGATGATAATGAAATGATATGATAATGCAATGAAATGAACTTAAGATGTTTAGAATACAAAATCTATATTAATCTAAACAACTCAAGATGAAGATGAAAATAATAATGCAATGAAATGATAATGAAATGAAATGGACTGAAGATGCTTAGAATAACAAATCTATATTAATCTAGACAACTCAAGATAAAGATGATAATGATAATGCAACAAAATGATAATGAAATGAAATGGACTTAAGATGCTTAGAATAACAAATCTATATTAATCTAAACAACTCAAGATGATAATGAAAATGATAATGAAATGATATGATAATGCAATGAATAATGATAATACAACAAAATGATAATGTAATGGACTTAAGATGCTTAGAATAATAAATAAATATTAATCTAAACAACTTAAGATGAAGATGAAAATGATAATCCAATGAAATGGACTTAAGATGCTTAGAATAACAAATATATATTAATCTAAACAATTTAAGATGATAATGAAAATGATATGATAATGCAATGAAATGAACTTAAGATGCTTAGAATAACAAATCTCTATTAATCTAAACGACTCAAGATGATGATGAGAATGATTATGCAACGAAATGATAATGAAATGAAATGGACTTAAGATGCTTAGAATAAAAAATCTATATTAATCTAAACAACTTAAGATGAAGATGGAAATGATAATTAAATTAAATAATAATGTAATGGATAATGATAATGCAATGGACTTAAGATTCTTAGAATAAAAAATAAATATTAATCTAAAAAACTTAAGATGAAGATGAAAACAATAATGCAATGAAATGGACTTAAGACACTTAGAATAACAAATATATATTAATCTAAACAACTTAAGATGATAATGAAAATGATAATAATATGAAATGATAGTGAAATGCATAAGGATAATGATAATGCAATGGACTTAAAATGTTTAGAATAAAAAATAAATATTAATCTAAACAACTTAAGATGAAGATGAAAACGATAATGCAATGAAATGGACTTAAGATGCTTAGAATAACAAATCTATATTAATCTAAACAACTTAAGATGAAGATGAAAATGATAATAATATGATATGATAATGAAATGAAATGAATATGGATAATGACAATGGAAATGCAACCAAATGAGCAATTATAGGTGTGAAAATGCATCACATAACATAGCGAAATGAATGATGATGGGTGTGAAAGTGCACCTGCTAAAAACCATAGGAATCCTGTGAGGAAAAATAGGTGGAAGGGAAAAACATTTGCACAAAAAAAATCACTAACCATGGGCTAGGGAAATAAATTGGATGGGGATAAATGCAATGCAATGGGAAGATGAATGAAATGAAGATCTAATGCCATTTTTCCATATTAGGAGCACTGATTTTTGCTATAGCATAGGACACGATATGCTATGGTATAAAGAACCAAGGCTGATTAGTGTCTAATGCACAAAATAAACGCAACAAAAAAGAAGGCTATCTCAACACCCCAAAACTGTAGGGGTTTTGGTTAGGCCTAATGTTGGGATAACCACAAACACAAAGTACATTTTAACTAGGAGGAACCAAACAAGTGAGAAAATATAAAGGGATACATTTTCCATCACTACATTTAGCCACCACTTTAGTGACAAGATGATCTTACATCAAACTCCCGCTAAAGTAGACATTCAAAACATACGTATTCAGCAACAATAACATTCTCAATCATACAATATCAAAGACTTAAGGAAAAGGTAAAAAAAAGGGTGGATCAAGCCTCAACTATCCAACGTGATGTGGAACATGCCTCGATTGTTTATCCAAAAACCTTCACAAGCGAAACTCTAGTTGTCCACTATGCAAACAACATGCATGCTCACATGGGTTAGTGGAACTCTAGCTATCCACTCAGTGAGCCCCCAAGCGTGGAAAATGAGAGAATATTATTAGGCTCCCATACCATACCAAAGTTATATCTTTGATAACTTCAAGAAGGCACCACAAATCAAAACACAAAAGTGGTGGAAAATGGGAGAATATTATTAGGCTCCCATAAGATCAAGAAGACAAGAACAAAAAAAAGATCAAGATATGCCCCTATGTTTACCATTCAAAGTGCAAGATGATATGATGGATTGTGGTGACCCTGACAAAGCATAATAGGAAGCTCAAATGATAAAAAAAATTTCAAAAGCATCAAAAGATCACAATAGATTTCAAAATGTCCTTTTCCATAGGATCAAAAGGGTGGATGGGATTGATGTGGTCTGATTTAGCAATTATGCATCCTATTAAGACCAAAGATGGTCAATAGATTAGGTGATCGACATGACTCAAGATACTAGTGAACATTGTTATAGGTACCAGCTGAATAGGGACACACTTGACAACGTGACATGACACCTAAACACACCCTACAAACCTAGGGGCTTGGGGGTCGATTAAAGATTAGCCTTGCCTATGTGAAAGTGCAGAGCCCTCGTAGTTCGCTAAAAGAATGATGACTTACCATGGATAAAAGAGGAAAGAGGAAAAGGAAGACCTTGATGGATGACAAAGACTGGACAGACAAATTCCTTGGGGGTTGATCAAATGATTAGCCTTGCCTATGTTAAAGCATAGGGGAAATGTAGTTCGATAAAAGAATGACGACTGACCATGGATAAAAACAAAAAGACAACAATGGAGAACTTAGTGGATGACAAAGAATGGACAGACAAATGCCCTAGGGGTTGATCAAATGATTAGCCTTGCCTACATGAAAGCGTAGGGGTAACGTAGATTGACAAAAGATGACCAAATACAACATGAGACCTAAAGATGATTGACACGATGGAGGATCTTAGATGAAGAGGCAAGACTAACCAGATGACACAGATGTACAGATGATGAAAAGCTTAGGATGGGGGATAAAAAAGATCAAGATTCTGGATAATGATCTAAATCATCCAATGCTCAATCAAAATATACCAAGAAAAAAATGATAGGATATCGATGGGGGAGGATAGGGATCGATAAGATGTAAGGATAGGATATGCGGATAGGATAAATGGAAGCATAAAGCAACTAGGACAAAAGGTATAAAATGATTAATCCCTCTATGAATGGGGAATGTTGCCAAGTTTTCACCAAATGTACTTATCCAAGATGCCACCAAGGGTGTTTTTCACCATAGGCTGGATTATTTCTCTTCACTATTTTTGGAAATTTTTGACTTTTTAAATTTTTGACGATTTTTTACTTTTATTTTATTTTTCTAGGTAGGATAACCTAGCTAACTCGGGTATAGAACCTCTTTAGATGCATGATATTGATAGGCTCCTCTAAGGGCTCTCATTCAGGTGTTGCAAGCCTTTATGCCACATAACCATATTTTGTTGCGACAACATAGGGACCCAACTAGTTTGGTTCAAACTTTCCTTTATTTTCTTTGTCTTGTTGGGTATGCTAGTTTTTCTTCAGAACCAAATCACCAACATTTAACTGACAAGGATGAACCTTCTTTTTGTAGCTCCTCCTAAGATGATGTTGATATGCTTGAAGGTGATTCTAGGCCTTGATATGTTTTTCATCTAAGATTTCAAGCTAACTTAAACATGCAACCTGAGCATCTTCGTCACTGATGAGATTCTTTAGGGAGATTCAAAGTGATAGGATATCAACTTCGATTGGTAAGATTGCATCGACACCATATATAAGAGAGTATGGGGTGGCACTAGTGGGAGTGTGGATGGATGTATGATATACCCAAAGGGTGGGATGGAGATGGAGGTGACAATCTCAACTAGTATTATTGACCACCTTTTTAAGGATTTTGATCAAGGTTTTGTTGGTTTCTTCTACTTGACCATTACCCTGAGGGTAATAGGGGGTGGACCAACGATGTTGGATATGGTAGGTCTCACAAAATAACTTCATATGCTAGTTTTTGAGTGGCTTTCCATTGTCAGTGAAGATGGTGGAAGGGATTCCATATCTGTAGAGAATGTGGAAAAGGATAAATTTGGATATCTGAATACCTATGATTTGAGAGTAGAATTGCTTCCACCCACTTGGTAAAGTATTCAATGGCTGTGATAATTAAAGTATGGCCGTAAGAGGATGGAGGGTAAATCTTTCCAATCAAATCAAAGCCCCATTGAGAAAAAAAGGCCATGGTGCTATAATAGGCTACAAGTCTTGTGCTGGAGCATGGATTAAGTCTACATGTTGCTGATAGGGAAGACACTTCTTCACAAACTCACAGGCATCATGTTCCATAGTGGGCCAATAGTATCCAGCTTTGAGAATCTTCTTTGCTAAGTCCATACCATTAGAATGGGACCCACATACACCACTATGCACATCATTTAATGCAATATGATATTTCAATTCATTGAGACATCGAAGGAGAGTACCATCACACCCTTGGCGATAAAGTGTATCTCCCATAATTTTGTATCGAGATGAGTATTGGATAAGTGATTTTCATTGGTTGTAGGTAAGATTAGGTGGGAGGATGTTGTCACAGAGGTAGGTATAAATGTCATGGTACCAGGGTGAATCGAGACCTACAATATCACACACCATATCATAATCAAGGACATCATATGTTAGGATTAGTAGTTTCTCAACTAGAAATTCACAGTCCGTTGGATCTTTGGGCATGTCAATAAGGGAACCAATCATAGCCATTGCATCTGCTTCTTTATTCTAGATTTTGGGAATCTGCTCAAATAGGATGTAGGTGAAATACTTTTTGAAGTCATCCACCATGCATTTGTATAGAAAAATCTTATCATATTTTGTCTAAAACTCATCATTGACCTATTTGATAATGAGTTGGGAATCATCAAAGACTCAAAGATGAGTGATGTTCCATTGGATGGAAATTTTTAAGCCAATGATTAAAGCTTCATATTCAGCAATATTGTCGATGCATGGAAAAGCTAACCTGAATGACTTTTGGATATAATCACCTTGAGGGGTGATGAATAAGACACTTGCATCGACTCTATTATGCGTATATGACCCATGAAAATAGAGCATCCATATATCTATTTTTGTGACTGTAAGGACTCCTTCATCAGGAAACTCAGCCATTAATGGATATGTGTCGACCAAAGGAGAATCAACCAACTAATCTGCTGTCACTTGTCCCTTGATTGATTTTCGGTCCACATACTCTATGTCGAACTCACTCAGTAACATAACCCACTTGGCCATTGGGCCAGTCAAGGAAGTTTTGGATAGCAGGTGCTTCAGTGGGTCTACTTTTGATATTAGCTTGATGGGATGACTAAGCATGTAATGACGAAGCTTTTGTGAACTAAAGGCCACTGTCTAACAAGATTTTTCTATAGGAGAATAGTTGATCTCATAGCCCACCAACGTTCGACTGATGTAATAGATAGCACATTCATTAGAGATCTCATCATGTTGTGCTAATAATGCCCCTAGTGCAACAAATGTAGTTGAGATGTATAATAGAAGTGGTTTTCTTGGAATGGGAGGTATTAGAATAGGTGGGTGAGCCAAGTACTCCTTAATATTGTTGAAGCCTTGTTGACACTCTGGATCCCATTTGAAAGTGATTTATTTGTGTAGTAGATGGGTGAATGATTGACACTTTTCAGCAAGTTGGGCTATGAAGCGTCTGATGGACTATAGCTTTCCTTGAAGACTCCTTAATTGCTTGAGATTATGTGGAGGGGGAATTTCCATTATATCTTTGACTTTAGCTAGATCCACTTCTATACCCCTTCTAGAGACTATGAAGCCCAATAGCTTTCCAGATGTGACCCCAAACATACACTTCTTCAAATTTAAACACAACTTCTAGCTCTAACCACTCAAATATTTTCTTCAAGATTACAAGATGCTCTTCTCTATTTTTGGATTTTCCCAATAAGTAATCATCATAATCTTTCATGATGATATGGATGAAATCATGAAAGATAATATTCATCACAAGTTTATAGGTTGCGCCCGCATTTTTAAGACCAAAGGGCATGAAATTATAGCAGAAGGTGCCCCAAGCGATAGTGAAGGAATTTTTATGCTGATCCTCTGGTGTGATCATGATTTGGTTGTAGCCAAAAAATCCATCCATGAGGGATAACATCTCATGCCCTACTATAAGATCTACAAGCATATCAATGTTTGGAAGAGGAAAATCATCCTTTGGGCAAGCTTTATTGAGATCCCAAAAATCTATACAAATCCTAATATTTCCATTTGGTTCAATGGTGACAGGCACTATATTGGAGATTCAGTTAGAATAGTCAGTAGGTCTTATGAAACCAACCTCTAATAGTTTCTCCAATTCTTTCTTAAAGAGCAAAGCCACTTGGGGATGCATTTTTCTTAGCTTTTGTTTAACAGGTTTGGCATCCAAATGAATATCCAAATGGTGCACAACTAGTGTAGGATCTAATCTTGGCATGTCTGAATAGGTCCATGTGAAATTGATGATTCCTTCCTTGAGCAAGTTGACAATGGTGGAATTCTCTTCCTCTGACAATGATTTGGCTACATAGGTGAATTTGGGGTCTTCTTTTGTTCATTTATCTCTTGTGTCTCTTCAATCAAGATGGAATATCATTCAGACCGGTGAGCTCCTACAAGGGGAAGATGAAAATCCCCATCCTCCAATGCCTCATCAAGGTTTTCATTGTCAGATACACCCTTTTTTTTTACTTTTGATGGATCAAAAAGTGCCTCAGAGAGGTTCTCACTATATGACCCTTTTTTATTTTTTTTTCTTTCTATTTTTACGGTTGAGATGTTCATCTTCCCCCAATCCCATGAGATGTACGTAAGTGTCCACTGAAGGGAAGGTTTCGATAGGTGTGCTACCTTGTAAGTCCTAATCAATGAGGTCGGGATGGTGAAGGGAAAGGTTGATGGTAAAGATAGACAAACAATCAAATAGGGAAGGGAGATCAACATCATCGTAAGCAAGTATGATGGCCTCTTCCTTAGGTATGTCCTCAAGGAAATCATTGTTCGCGTTAACACTATTTGAAGTGCTCGTGGATGTTGTGGGACATTTTTTTTTATTGTCATAGCCTAGGCCTATATGTCTTGGTTGCACAAGTGTCTCAATAGGCTGTAATCTTCCTTGCTCTTCCACAAAAAGACCTCCCCCTTGATAATTATATTTTTTTCCAACCTTGATACATTGGGATAGGCCTCCTAGAAATATTCTACAAGGGGAGGTGATGGCTTTGGTTCTTCTCTATAGATACATTGCCTGATGTCATCTTCCATCTATTCTTGAAGTGTACCCAAATCTCAGAACGTTGTCAAACCCATATTCTTATAGCTGAAGCTTTTTTTCTTTTCCTCCTCCTTTGGTATTGAGTGAGAAGGTTTCCCATATGTGTGGGGAGATGGTGGAATTGTTTCCACATTAAGTGTAGTTCACATTTCATATTCTTTGCAACTCTTATCAATGATCTAGACTTTGGTAATGGTGGATTCAGATGTGGTGGATGTAGTGTTGGATGATGGATTGGAGGATGATTCCTAAGGTTGTCCCACTTCAACTCCTAGGCAATATCTAGAGTGAGGGAAAGAGGATTTGAGAGAACAACAATATTCAAAGGGTTGAGGATCCACATGAATGGTTACCTCCATCTCATTGAAAGGAAATTACAAGCACTGATGGTAAGTGGAGGGAACATATTGCATGGAATGAATCTATGGGAGGCTAAGGAGAAGGTTATATGGAAGGTCCAGATCAATGACATGGCATTTTTTGTACTGCACAATGGGGCCAACCTGAATAGGAAGACAAATAATGCCTTCAAAATCCCTCTTTGCATTATCATAGGCTTTGATGGTGATAACCTACTTGTTCAAGTCAGCTTGGGTATACCCCACCTATTTTATGAAATTTAATGTACAGAGGTTGAGAGCAGAGCCATTATCTACCAGGACCCTTTTCACTTTATGGTGGGCTACGAGGACATCGATGTGGAGAGGATGATTATGGTTCTAATCGATTGACAGCATGTCATTTTGACTAAATCCCAGCTGATAGGTGGGTGACATATTTCCTACTAAGGCTTCAAATTGAGTAGTATCTATATCATTAGGCACATGGGTATCCTGGAGAGCTTTGGTGAGGATTTCTTGATGGATGGGGGAAGACTTAATCAAATCCAAAATGGATATCTGAGCAGGGGTCTTTCCAAGATGATCAAGAATGTTATATTGGTAGCTCACAAGAGTTGGTTGGGATGACACAGAAGTACTAGGAATGGATATATGGGTGCAACGCGTAGTAATAACACATTGTGGGTCTTTTCCTTTAACACAGATCATGGACACAAGTGGCTCTACCTAATTGATGCACATAACTATACCATCATAGTTATAGGGTACATTCTTATAGCTAATATTGTTAGTGTTGTTACCTTGGTTGTTGTTATTGTTAGGCCTAGGATTAGCATTGGAAGTGTTGGCACCTTGATTGTTCTTGGGGAAAGCGTTTTGATATATTTGAAGTTGAGCATTAGACGAGGTCACTCGATTCACATCCACTACTATATCACCTCGATCTATAAGATCTTGGATATATGTTTTAAGACCTTGACACTTGTTAGTGGAATGACCCTTGACTTTTTGGAAGTCACAATACTCGTTTTCCCTATACCAAGAGGGATTTGGTTTGGAATCGTCAAAGGGCTTTCATGACATGATAGATAATTGGATAGCTCACTTGAAGCAATCTGTTGAAAATAGCACTTAAGGGTTCTCCCAAAGGGGTTAATGAGCATTTATTGTTCCCCTAATTGTTTTGATTGGACTGTGGGGGAGGAGAGGCTGCACCATGTGGCACGAATATGATGTTGGGAGCCGATTGTTGATTAGGGACATATTGTGGCCTTTGTGATGTGTTGTCTACTTAGACATGCTTGGTATCAATGACACCATCATTGACAATATTCTTATTCTTATTTCAGTAGCGAGACCTATCACCTAATGACTTGTCCTTGTCTAAGTTAAAGATTTTGACTTGTCCCTTAGCAATGAGGGCCCTCTCAATGGTGGTTCCCTTCTCAATGAATTTTGAAAAGGTGGTAACACAATGAAGATTAAGATTATGCACCATGTTGAGATGAGAATTTTCAACGAATATGGTCACCACATCCTTCTCACCGATATGGGATTTTATTCAACTAGCTAGGGCACGCCACCTTTGCAGGTAGCTTGCAAAGGTTTCTCCCTCATGTTGTTTTTCTTTCAATAGATCTAGGGTATTTATATCCTTCTCCAAGTTGAAGGAGAAGTGTGCAACGAATTTTACTAACAGATCAGTGAAAGAAGACATTGATCCCTTTTGAAGACCCATGAACCAGTCTAGAGCTATCCCTGTCAAAATTCTAGGAAATAGATGTAGGAGATAATTTTCATTGTGTAGGACTTCTTGGCAATGTGTGTAAAATTCCTGCAAATGGGTTCGTGGGTCACCGTTCCTTTGTATTTATCAAACTTGGGCATTTCAAAGTGCTTAGGAAAGGGGAAAAGTGAGATGGAGGGATCAAATGGATAGGGACAAATCTCATCAAACTTAAAGGACTTTTTGGATTTCCCTGCTTGCAAGTCCTTCAACACGGCTTTAAATTCTTCCCACTCCTTATTGAATGGTACCAATGAGGAGGAGCCTGCTTGATTGGATTGATTGTAAGGGGAATATTGTTGATAGGATGAGGATGGAGTCGTAATGGTTTGATCGTGTGATAGTGGAGGTGGATATGAAGGAGTTTTCTTATATTGATTGCAATACATGGATTGGGGATTGGCATAAGGTTGTTGATAAGATGGCAGGGTTTGATAAGAAGAGGAGGAGGCATTTGTTTATGTGATGGTGGCTACTAATAGTAATACATATAGGATTGGTATTTGTGGATGGGTTGATTCTAGGAAGCATATGGAGGCTATTATGGAGTGGACTATTGATAATAGGGATATTGTTGCGATTGTTGGAGGTTGGTGTGAGATGGCCGTTGTTGGGATTTTTGTGGAGTGTGGTAATAGTAATTAGGAATGGGATTGGATGTAGTGGCTTGTGGATGATAGGTTCTTTGAGGATGATATAATTATTGAGTAGAAGGGTTGCTTAGGATTTTTTGAGAGGATGATTGGGAATGCATCAGGATTTGTGAATGCTAAGGGGGTTGTTGGTAATATGGTGGTTTCTAGTGAGGGGTTTGAGATGGGATTTGAGTCTATTGAGGGATGACCTATGATTGATGAGGAGGTTGTGAGGGAGTTCCTAGAGATTGGTGTGGAGGGTGTTGTTGATGTTGCTGCAGAATTTGACCTGGCTGGGGATTACCTTGCGCATGATGTAGGGGTTGTAATGGATTACCTTGAGCTAGATGCAAAGGTGGTTGTTGAGGCTGTGATGGAAGAATAGTGTGAAGCGAGGGTTGTGATGGGGCTTGATGTGGTGGAAGACTTCCTTGAGGTAGTTGTTGAGGTGCAAATGAAGGCGTTGGTAAGTTAGATGCGAGTGTAGGACCAAGAGGTGGAGGTGGTGCAACAAAAGGATTATAAGTCGTGCCCCTAGTATTCCTTGGAAGTGAACCTGGTTGGTTTAGTGGAAGAGGTGGAGCAAATGGTATGGGGGTTGAACCTTGCAATATTTTCATGCCCTATGGATTGGGAGGACCTTCCGGCATACCAAGACCAAGAGGGTTGTTAGAATAAGGACCCTAGGGATTGTTAGGATCAGACGATGCACCCATAATCGAAATTGGAACCCGAGGGGGTGGTACAGGAGGTTTCACCTAATAAAGAACAACATTACCAAATCCAGGCTGCTAACAACCCTCTTGGGGTGGACCTTGGGGGCCGTTTGAATTGTCAGGATCATTCTAGGAATTTTGAGGATCTTGCTACACAAGGGGTGTAGGAGGTGCAATAGGTGTAATGTTGACATATTTGGATAGGTCAAATTTTGGTGATGGTTTGATACCTTTCATGATTAAGGTGGAAAATATCTTATCCCCACGCTCATCTAGAAGACGATATGTCATCTACAAATTGGTGGGGTTACTGAGGTATTCATCAACTGTAAGCTCAAGCTAATTAACCATGCTTTCATCGAGAGGAGATTGAGTGTGGACTTCAGTGTTAGATTGGGATGAGCCACTGTTGATGGGATGATCCTGGGGAATTTGAGGTGTTGTTACTCCATGAGTATTTTTTCTTATGATCAGGTGGTAATAGGCATGAAAGTGCAAAACCACTAGGTGGCTAGGATGACACTAAGCTCTAGGAGCACTCAATTGATGACCTAAATGATGACTAAAGGATTTGATTGGATTAGATGGTTGATTGATGGATTGATTGATCTAATTGGATGAGATGATTTAGATAATTGATAGGATTAGATTCGGATAGATCGATTGATTGGATTGGATTATTGATTATATTGGATGACTGATAGGATTAGATGATTTGATCGAATTAGATTGATGAAATTGACTTTAAACTAAGTTCAAGGGCTTAAATTGATGATAACAGGATGATCACTACATAGAATCTACCTCATGATTAGAGGAGATTGATAAGGCTATGGAGGATTACTAACTTAGGATGGATAACAATCCCAAGTAAGTGTGGATGATGATGATTAGGGTTAGTTAACTAGCCCAATCAGATAAAAATCCCCTAAAATGAAGTCTAAAGGAATCATATTGAGGAAATGATGATGGAAATGCAATCTAGGGATGTCCTAAGATGCACCTATGTGATTAGATGAAGGATTTGATGACTTTTGAAAATGTAGACAAACTAAAATGATGATTACAGGTAGATGGATGATGATAAAAAAAATTGATCGCAAAAACGAACTCAAAAAATGACAAGATTTCACTAGTTAAGAGGGTTAACTCTCGGGAGTTTTGTATGGGAAGTGCATATGCCTCTATTTCTAGCAAGTTCGCCCCTCTAGGTGACAGGTTTGCCTATTTAGGACTCAGCAAGATTGCCTATGTGTTTGACAAGATCGCCTATCCAGGAATCAAACTCACCTCTTTCTTGAGATGCAAAAGAAATAGGTGGACATGGGACTTCAAATTCACCTATCCAAGGATCAGGTTTGCCTATGTTTATGAAAATATCACCCTTCTAGGATACATGATCGCCTATATCTTGAGATACCCACAGGGAAATGAGCAGATTTGAGACACAAAATTGCCTATCTAAGGATCAAGTTCACCTCTTTCTTGAGATGTATGGATGCGAGTGGAAATGCCTATCTAGTGGACATGGATTCACCTATGTCTTGAACTATACAAATGGGGATAGTATAGATAGACATAGAATCACCTCTGCAAACAATAGGTTCACCTATTCTAAGAGATGTATGGACAAGGAAGACTTGGACGAAAAACGAGATCGCCCCTACAAACATTAACAAGTTCACCTATTTTAAGAACAGACAGGCGGGGATGATACCAACCAGACTCAGACTCACCTATGAAGGAACCAGGGATGCCTATTACAAGGGAACAGGTGAACACGGTGTCACCTAATAGAGGGACCCATAGGAAAATTTTCCTCTAATGAGGATGAGTTCACTTAAAGGATGACCTAGACTAGGCTCAAGACATAGAATCGACCCTGTGCAAGGCAGGATCGCCTATCTACAATGCAAATTCACTTATGTGAATAAAATTTTCCGTTGAGGGTAGGGGCAGACTATGGCAAAGGACTAAAGACACAACAAACAAAAAGCAATAGGCTGGACTGACTCTAGCTGGTGACAAGCACTGGTATCGCATAAGAAGACATTCCAGGCAACACAATCCTAGAATTAGTGATAAGGGTTTACAAACTTGATGTAGGCCCACCACCTTGAGGGGACAGCTCATGGTTAATACTCTATGATATCGGGGTGGTTCTCTTGATCACCCTTTCTCATGAAGGTGGATAGATAGAGATCTAGTGGCACAAGGTCATCAACAGACGCCACAGGCTCACCTTCTCTCTCTCTCTCTCACTCGAGGACTATCATAGTCCACCATTAGGATTTCTATCTCAACCCAAGGGATTATGTGGTGAGTAACTTTGAGGTATGGTTTGCATCCCCTACACTACACCAAGCCATAGATAAAACATGGGTCTTTATCTAGGATAAATAGGCTATCTTGTGCATCCTTGATATATGCTAGGTACGTGAGACACAACCATGAATACCAGCCCATCACAAGCATGGATCAAGAGCCCTAGCAAGGTACTGGAAACTCAGACCAACCCTACACGTCTCATCTAGGTATCACCCTAGCTTCGACGCTTCATTAAAGACAACGTGACTCGATTGGGGTACAACTTTAGCTCTCCCCTCTTTATATACCCCATCGGTAACACGTGGTTGGAATCCTCCCCCGAGTGATAAAGTCCTAGGAAGGTCTTGCTAAAGGAAGGAAATGCTAGACATTTTGGTTGGTCCCTAGGCTCACATGTAGCACAAGGGGAGAGCTTACACGCACTAACACTTCCTGGGTAGACTAGACTAGACTGGAACGAGTTGTGATTTATTGTCACCCAAGATCACCAAAAGGTGCAAGGGGAGTGGATAATTCAACAACTCACTCCCAAACATGACAAACAAAGTTTATTGACCCTTTAATTAAGTCTACATGTGTCAAAATTAGTATGAAAAAAAGACAGATAAACAATCTAATCTAGGGGTCTTTGACCGATCCTCCTACAAAAGATATGTTAGTAGTTTGATATTCCAGTCTTTGTCAAACGTGGGACAAGCTGCACAAATCATTAGTGAAATCCCACAATTACAGACAAACAAGTGAGCAGATTAGTATCCAAAACCGAAATCAAATTGTAATTGAAACTGGAAATTTTAAGGTTCTTGATTTACCACAAATTCGCCTCTATGTGAGAAATTCACCCGTCGATGGAGCAAGTTTTCCTATCTGCTGAAACAAGCAGATTCGTTTTCCTGTTGTACGAAGAGGGGTATACGGTTTCTCCCTTGTGACTTATGCAAGTTCGCCTTTGTATTCAGCAAGTTTGCCTATCGAGGCATATTCACCTTTGTAATTGGTGGTTGGGATTTGTGATTGCAAATTCGCCCTTCAGACCAAAGGGTGATAATGTTTTTGCCTCTGTTTTATGTAGGTACATGCCTGCATCAAGATGTGATGGATTGGATGCTTCAGTGCTAAGTGTGTTGAATGCTTGAAAGTGTGATTGTCCAAAGTTGCAAAATGAGGGTATTTCCACTATTTTTAAGGGAAAGGCCTCTAAAAAAATGGAGGGTTGAAATTGATCCATGATGGCAAAGATCAAGGGCTAGGGTGAGTTGAGAACTCACAAGCCCTCTTATCTTGACATGTGGCAGATGATGGGGAAAGGAAGGGGCGATGTGGAAGTGACATGGAGGTACTACATAGTACCTTAGTATTTGGACAAGATCTCCTCATAAAGGAGGTCCTTGTCCACATATGCATGAGAGGACATTTGAAGAATTAAAAATTCTTCAAAAATCCTCATGGGGATGGGTGAAGGAATTTTAAATTCCTCAAAAATACATTGGACAAATAAATGTGAATTAAAAATTCACATGGGGAAGGGGTTGCCTTCTCCAAATGGAGAAAGAATTTAATGAGGGTTGACTTAGGACACATGCCATAAATGGCATGGGGATTAGGTTGGGTTAATCAGTTGATTAAGGTTGTGCAAATGTGGGTTTAGGTAAACTAATGAAGGATTAAGGACAAGTGGGAGATTATGGAGGATGCGACCCTAATGATGATTAGGGGTGTGCACATCCTGATCATAAATTAATCAGGTTAATCTAGATTAGAGATAATTATGGAGGATGTGACATGAGGAGAGAGAATAATGAATTAAAAATCAATTTAATTCATAAAAGTTAAAGGGACTAAATTAAATAAATTGGGGTATTTATTGAATTTGGAGATAAAAGGGATAAATTTAAATTAGGGTATTTAATTTTTTGATGAATTGGGGTATTGTGCCCAACCCTCCCTTCTCCTCCTCTCTCTCCCTTTTTATTCTTGTCTTGGTTTGTAGCTACTCATTTGATTCCTTATGCTCTCTCATCCTAATGATGAATCATGGAGTGTGATTCAAAACCTTGATGCGAAAAATTCAGACACAATTTAATCTAGAAAATTTAACAATAATCTACATGGATTGTGAAAATCTACTATCACTAAGTATTTAATTGATTCATTAAATACCTTAGGGGACATTAGGATGAGAGGAAATATTAATCAAACAAGGAGTTATTTAATTAATATGGATGAAGGATGCAAGATGGAAGAATATAAGGGTGAATTTGACCATATGGGGGTGGTCAAATTCAAGTGTCTATAGTATGCTATTTTTGTTCTCATTTTTTACCTATTTAATGAAATTTGAAACAAATTATATTTTTACAAATTAGACACTATTCTTTTCAAATTAAAACAAATTTATTTTCGATTAGTTTCCAAAATATTTAAGGGGGGGCACACTCAATTTTATGTTTTTTTAGAATGTGTACACTTCAAAATTTAGTAAAATTCATATATAAATTACAAAATTAGCAAAAAAATTGAGCATAAACTACATTGTGTTAGCTAATTTCTCACTGGAGAAATTTTTTAAATACTAAAAAAAGTTAACATTTTAGAGAGCACACCAAATGATATGTTATGTTTTTTTATAGAAATAGGAGCACTTTGTGTGCTCCCCCTTTTTGAACCCCTTAATCTTCACCATTTAAAAAAATAAATAGTAGTTTAAAAAGTAGATTCACAACACTACAACTCTTGTTCTTGTTGCATTTTCAAATTTTTGAGTGTTGTTCTTGTTGCATTTTCAAATTTTTGAGTGTAAATATCTTCAATTTCTCATCCAGGATCAATCTTTCCTAATTTCAAAAAAGAATGGCCACTTAAGACCCCCTTTTGGTCCCCCATCTCCTTGCACATACCCTGGACATAAATCATAAAAGGAAGTATCTTCACTAGAATAGGGATGTTCTAGAAAACCTCCTATGCAATGATCTTCTCCACTAATCATTTTTTTTTTTAAATATGATGACTTACAAATTTATTATTAATAAAGGTACTAAATGGATGCTTGGTGATGGGGTTAATCTAAAATTTTGGGAGGATACTTGGCTATTTAGCTTTCCTTTGATCAATTATGAATGTAATGACCATATTATAGAACCTTGAAAGAGAATATTTGGTAGTAAAGATAGTGATTATAGAAGAAAAGGATGGAAGAAAAATTTGGAAGCCCTTTTCAACCTTATCACCTCCATGGACTTGGTGGGACCCTTATGTAGGATTTAAACTATGTTGTATCTTTTTGCATGTTGGTTATGGAGCCCGATCTTATTGGTTAACATTTATAGCATGGAGGGATGAATGGGGTATCCCCCTTGTGTGGTCTAGGGGGCATCACCCTAATGAGAGGTTTAAGGGTCACATGCCCTGGTGGGGGTTTTGAGGTAGCGCCCCAAAAGTCACATTTTATATATATTTATTCATTTTAAATATGGACCATTCATAATTTGGTCAAAATATGACATTAGAAGTTATATGATGTATTTTCTTGCCCTAGAAGGAAACCCCTCTTTATGAAAGGGCATTGTATTACTCTTATAGATTGTATTGTATGGTAAATTATATGAGGAGACTATGATAGAGCGAAGAGGGAGTTACAAAGGATATATTGTAGATTGTATCCCTTTATTTTTGTTGGATGGAATAATAGGACTAACTATTTCTCTATAGATGTAGCCCATATTGGGTGAACCACATATATTTGTCTCTAGATGTTTTTGTGTTATTTCATATTTTATTTTATATTGCTTTGTGATCTTATTCATAGTTCATTCCATCCCTCAATTCCATAAAAGGATGAAATAATTTAGAAAGGTTCTACTGATTGTTCCTACTTGGTTGTTTCAAGGTGTTAATATTTAGGGATTAATAATGATCATGTTCCCTTCTAATCTAAGCTTTGTCTTCTACAAATAATTCCTAAAATTAACCTCTTCTTTTGGCTCTTAGCTTAGAATAAGATTCTTACTCTTCATAGTATAATGAAAGAGGCTTTACTTTTCCCAATAAATGTTCCATTTATGAAAGGGTGGAGTGCCAATCACTTATTATTAGATTTATCCTTCTCTAGAGAGGTTTAGTTAGTCCTCCTCCCCCTCTTCATATTTGTTTTTTCTTTCTAGATTGTATTCAATGTGTGTTGGAACAATGGGTTTCACTTTCCTGGAATCCTTCTTTAAAATTCTTATTGACCCTTATTCTACCTCATGTTGCTTATGGCCTATGAAAACAAATAAATAATAGGATATTTTAGGAGAAGAAAGTTGTGGCCAGTGGAGTGGTAGATAGAATTAGCACAAAAATTAAGGAAAAATTTAAGATAGGGTAAAAAGAGAAGATTTCCAATGCTAAAAAGTGGGGTGCTCACAAGAAGTTGAGTCCACTTTTTGGCCATTTAGTGGAAGTGTTTTCCCTGATTTTTCATAATTCAATGTTGGAATGATGGATGCACAGTGTCCCTGATGAAGTTGTAGTCTTCAATGGAGGACCTTTGCCAGGAAGAAATATTCAACCACACATAAAGTATGAAATAATGGCATTCAAATAGGATATTCTATTATGATGATCTAGATATGTTACAAGAGTACATATGCCTAATTATATAGGCAAGAGAAAAACCTAAAAAGCATAAGATGTTGCCAAGTGTTCAAATCACACTATATGTGACAACATGAAACCCTAACTAACTACTTAGGGAATGATAACAGGATAGAGATAAGTTCTAGAAAAGACAACTCATCATCTAGAAGGAATCTTATCTCCAACAACATTATTTATGATTTATTTAATAATTCAACCTAGGACTAAATGATTAAATGCATACCTAAGTTAACTTATACTAGTGTAATAATTAATTAATTACACTAACACCCCCCATAAGTACAACTTATGAAGGAAATGAAAAATGCAATGATTATGCAAAGATGATGGGTCCCGACAACATGATGGCCATTTTAGGTACCCATGTACAAATGAGAAAGAAATGAAACAAATATCCCACAAACGGAGAAAAGGGGAAAACCTAATGGGAAGAAAACCCCTCTCCAAAAAGGAGATTAAATGCAAAAAAGTGAGGAAGGATGGAGGACTCCCAAATACCCCCCAAGAACACCATCCGTCACATGGATACAATACAAACAATAGCCCCCTGAGAACATGTGATCACCTACAAAAAAGGTAAGTGTCTGTAGACAAAACATGATCCAATGTCGACAAACAACTTGTCTCCCTTTTAGAAGAAACAAAACCAAATGCAAGTGTTGAGATGCTTCCCATTCTGGATAGGAATTGAAGGAAGGAAGGACGAATATGGATGAAGATGATGTCTCTGAAAACTTCTCGTTTGTCTCCTTGCCTAATGAAGATGAAGATGCCACAACCAAATCAGGTACATGCCCAATCAATGTAGAAGGTGACAAATCAAGACAATGTGAAAACTGATGCTGAACAATATCCAAAGACAACAATACAATGATCCTTTCATCTAAGGAATAGATGGAGACTTTATTGCCCCCCCATAATGAAGTGTCCTCAAAACCACTGAAAGAAGATTGGAGCCAATCCAATGGTAGATGCTAAATAAACTCCAATGAAGAGGGAAGAAGTGCCATTTATGAAATCTCAGAAGAGAAAACAAGTGCCTCCAAGGTGGTCTCTAGATCCCCAATGAAGGTTGAGACAAAGGAATGAGAAGACACAAGAGAACTCTCCAAAGTAGGATTTGAATAGAGGAGAGATATCCCCTCAAAAATGTTCGCCAAACTTGTAGAAATAGCCAATTCTGCAATCCCTAAAACAAATCCATCCTATGATGCCAAGCCTGGAAAACTGAATGTGTCCTGATGAATGATGATGGAAGCCTCAATCAATGACTCTAGACAAAGAATCACTGAATGTGAAGGGATACTAGTTGTCTCTGATGGAGAATAAGGAACATCTGAAGAAACCTTTCCAACCTCTTCAAAAGATTCAAGGCAATCCAAACAAACAACCTCCTACATAAAAATATCATCATGGTGTATCTGATTTGAGGAATGACATTCAGAATCATGATCATCGAGGAAAGGTGGAGTGTCTGAATCTCCAAATAGCTCCCAAATCTTGGTCCAAAGGATGTGAGGACAATCAGAATGATCAATAGAATTCAGAACATCACAATCAACTTACATCTCAATGATATCTAAAATAGTGTATCTATTGCAACTCCAAGAAAATTCATGAATACCTTCACTCGGATGGGGAACTATACCATACAGATGTGGCAACAAATCAAGTGATTGGAGATGGTGGATGATCCCATCTTGCCATTTTTTATAGTTTCCATTGTGCAACATAACCAGAGAAGGAGTATATGCAAGCCCCATAATGTACTATAAAATTTCTCCAAAAATACAAAGACAATGACCTTCAATAAAACATAGAAACTTCCAAAATTGATATGCAACTGAAGAGATGTCATCCAGATCAAAAAACATTTTCCAAAGCTTCGGGATATCCAAGTTATTGAACAAATTCACCAAATTGAACAATCAATGCAAGAGTACCTGAAGTTGAAACTAATCAAAGTGAATGGACTGATGAAAAAAGCTTTGAATTAACTTCTTGATGCTGTTGGAATCACCAAATTTTGATAAACGGTTGAGAAGATAGGAGCCTTTATGTCCAAATTAGGGTTTTGAATTCAGTTGACTATAGATTTTTTTGGCTACAAAATTCTGCAAAATGGATATCACCACTGGAAAGTAGACCAAATCCTCTTTCCAACGGTATCTCATTTGTCAAATTTTGATACCCTAATGAAAAGTTATGAAAAAATGAAAAAAAGGCCTATATTAGGCACTTTGTAGGCTAATTAGGTGCAAAATTTTAGCACCCGGGCTTAAAAAAAATCAGGTCCCAGGTCGCTGATATGACTGTGGGGCATACACTGGCAAAAGAAATGCTCCCCTCCAAGGAGCAGTGACGGGGCTGAGCAGCCTGGGCGGAGCGGCTGGGCAAGTTGGAGGCGCCACTTCTTAAGGAACCCCCCGGTCACTAAGGGAACCGTGGGCCAAGGCTTGAAGGGCACAGTTGACCACTGGTGAAGACTTCGACAATGCTAATGGTCATCGAAAGTCGATGTCAAACAATCGACAATAGGTAGAGGATGGTCGGCGGAAGGGAGGATGCTCTAGTCTGTGGCAAAGAATGATGGCCCCAACATGACGTATCCCCTATCAGAGTACGACCAACCTGCAAATGATAAATGTGCCAATTTTTGCAGACTTTGACAATTGAATGGCCGACGGGAAATAATTGATTTGATTTTTTTATGTCACCAAAGCAATAAAAATCAAAAAGATAAATGCCAACGATAAATATTTGAAATAAACCCCAAAAAATTTCAATGTCGATAAATTGATGTCGATTGAAGATAAAGCTTGATGGGAGAAAAAATATTTATGTAGAAAGAAAATATTTGATGTCAACCAGGTAATAAAATTATAATCACTTGAATTTTTTTTCTACAAACTATACAAATGCCCAAATAATTTTTTTTTGCCAAAAATATGAGATAGAGCCCTAATTATTTTTTGAAAAAATGAAATGGCCTGCGACTAAATTTTTTTTGCCTCAGAGGACAACTACAAGGGATGATTTTTATTTTCTGTAAACTGTACGGATCATACAATTGATTTTGCAAACCCAGAAAAATACCTTTGAGGCTCCTGGGATGATCTAACCGAATTTGATGAATGAACAAGCAATCCTAGGGCTTCGAGGCCTCCTGAAGACAATGGCGAGCTCAGATCTAACTCAATCTGCTCCAGAAATCAACTTGGTCCCTAGGTAGAGTCAAGTAGCGTGTAATGAAAACATTCAAGCCTACAATGAATCTTACTATCCCAACTTTCTTGATCTTGGGATGAATCTTCATTGGAAAAGCTCTAATACCATGTTGGAATGATGGATGCACAATGTCCCTGATGAAGCTGCAGTCTTCAATGGAGGACCTTTGCCAGGAAGAAATATTCAACCACACAGAAAGTATGAAATAATGGCATTCAAATAGGAGATTCTATTATGATGATCTAGATATGTTACAAGAGTACATATGCCTGATTATATAGGCAAGAGAAAAACCTAAAAAGCATAAGATATTGCCAAGTGTTCAAATCACACTATATGTCTCAACATGAAACTTGAACTAACTACCTAGAGAATGATAACAAGATAGAGATAAGTTCTAGAAAAGAGAACTCATCTTCTAGAAAGAATCTTATCTCCAACAACATTATTTATGATTTATTTAAGAATGCAACCTAGGACTAAATGATTAAATGTAGACCTAAGTTAACTTATGCTAGTGTAATAATCAATTAATTAAACTAACATTCGATATATTTGACCTTAAAATTTGAAGAACTTAGAGATGAAATCTCGGAAAAAGTCACTGATCATAAAATGTAGTACTCAGAGTCTAGTTTCCAAATATGTAATTTATTTCAACACCCAGATGATATAAATTGATTTTCAATAGGCGTTTCTAAAAACCACTATTTAAAAGTCATTTTTTTTACCATACCATGCACGTGTACGTCATCTATATTTTGACCTAAATAATCATATTTTTCTAAATCCTTTTGAGAAAAGATTTGTAACTCACTAAAGCACGCTTTCCATAAATTTTTGTAATTTTTTATTGAATATTTTTTTTGTTAATTTTTTAGTGGCCATATTTGGTGTTTTGAAATATCGTTGTGTATGTCACACATAAGATCACCTAAACTTATCATATTTTGATTTTTTTTAAATTGAAAATAATTGTCTGAAGTACGCTTTCGTGCAATCCGTTCATCAAATAATTATGTTAATAAAATGTTATTAAAATACTAAAAAACCCTGATAATTCAAGTTTATGGACCTATTTCATTAGAAATTAAATGAAAAATAAAAAATTAATCTAATTGTTAAAAATATTACATATTTGGAATTTACACTGTCTCATCTCTAATGGGTTTTAATTTTGTCAAAAAATTCTACAAAAAATGTCTTTAGACGTATGCCCAAAGTCACTATTTTCTTGTCACATTGCTAGGACCTTCAACTTGTAGGTCAAACCAAGTCCAGGGCCTAGGTTCAGATGCCTAAACCTTTTCCCGAACCAAAAAACAAAGCACAAACCCGACCAAAAATTCACATTTTAAAAAATGGGATCCTATTTCATAAAAAAATATTTTTTTTATGCTTTTACGAAACAGGGTCCTGTTTTGAAAATTTTCCAAAAATGGAAATTTTTCAAAAATTGACAGTTTCCAAAAATGGAAAATTTTTAGATCCTGAACCTAAATGGGATAATAAAGGAGATCCCATTTTTGCAATGCCGATTTTATTTTTTTGGCTAAGGCAAAGACTTCCACATTTCGTGGACTCAACTTCTTGCACTTACCCAATTGGGAATCTCTAATTTAAAAGAGATTTTCGATTCCTAGAACCTTAACTTTGACATTTCTATCCCTTTGAAAGAGTCAAAAACCTCAACTAAATGGTGTGGTTTGAACCTCCCCTCCTTGCAATTGGAAAAATAGTTAACTTCACTAAGGACTCAAAAGGTGACTTAAAACTAGCAAGTGGTTTTGATGTTCTTAAAGATTACAAATGAATTTTTTTGCTACATATATTATCCAAGAACAAACCATTATGCCGAGGCTACTACAACATTTAATGACATTCAAATGGCTTATGAAATAGGGGTTAAAAAACTTATAGTTAAGGGGGATTCTTTGAGTATTATTACATACCTCACAGGAAAGCAATCTCCTAGTTGGACTATAGATCTAATTAAATATGATCTCAATCTTAAAAATACATTTAAGGGGTGCATTTCTAACACATGTTTTATGAAGGTTACAAAAGTGTTGATTTGTTTGCTAACTAGAGAGTCTTTAGAAAAGGATATGTGAAATGGGATAACAAAGAAATCATAACTGTAAAAGTTGTTAGATTGATTAGTAATGACAACCACAATAGTAATGTATATTACCTTATGGAAAAAAAATTAAAGATCATTCGATGGTTGTAAGCATCACCTCTAATGAAGATAAGTGTTATGCCAAGCTCGAGCCTTCTAATGAAGATAAATTATTTTAGGAAAAAGATAATTTGAAATCTTATCCTATTTTAATGGAGCAACTACTCCTTAGGAATTGAAAATAAGCAATGAAAAAAGTGGGGGCTAGAAATAAGCAACAACTACATATTGCCAAAATTGTCAAGTAGCTCCACAAATTTCTTTCCCTTTTTTAATATTTCCTTCCATTTTTTTTTCAATTTTTAACTACACATTATTATTAATAATATAAATACAAATTTAAGATGATCGCTTAAAAATAAACAAAAAAATTATATATTCATTGGGTCACCAACTCCACAAATAACTTCTAAATCAGTTAAGCAGTGACTCTTAGCCAAAATAAGCCAAGCAACCGCATGGGGACTTTCCCTAAGCTCATAAGTTTGGACCACTTTAATATAAGAGATGCGGTCACCATTTATAATCTCAAATAACTATAACCAGTTTAAAAATTCTTAAAAATATCATTTAATTAATCATTATAAATTAAACTTTAAAATTATATTCTTTTAGATTTTTTTTTTTTTTTTGAGAGCTATGCACTTTTGATTCAAAGCTATGAAACAATGAGGTCACAACCAAAAACCTCATCCCCAATTTAAACACTCAACGATAACATCTCAATAGGATTTGAACCTTAATGGCAAGAACAACAACACTACATTTAAACCATCACACTATACCAATACTAACATATTCTCCTAGACTAACAATTTATATTAAAAAAAACTTTCCCTCTATTCTTTTTCTTTTAAATCCTCTAACAAGATTCCCAAAAATTCTAAACCCATATTAATCAATTTATAGTCCCATCCCATATACAAAATTAAAACCCATCCTAGTTATTAAACTTGTCTTTCTATAATTATAACTAAAATTCAAAAATCACATTAATCAATTTACAATCCCATCCCATATACAAAATAACTAGCAATCACACCTTGGTGTGCGATGGGTATGCTGAAGATGTGTGGAAGGTAAATTAGGGAAAATTGTGGTCTATTTTTTGCTTACATTTGTGCAGCATATATGAGGTCAATTGGTAGTCCATTTAGAAAATGATGTCATTTATGCAGCAAAGGTATCAAATTTCAATGAAAAAGTGACAACTTCAAATCAATTATGCATCCACTTACAAGGATCTACACACAACTAAAACAAATCCTCTAAATCAGGAAGATAATCAAGCTCCATTATCAATAGGCTCATGTTATGCTTCAAATAGGGAGAGAGGGAGAGATAGGGATGGAAAGAGGGAGAGATATAGGGGGAACAACAAGAGAGAGAGAGAGAGAGAGAGACAAAGGGGTAAGAAGATAGAGATAGAGATGGAAATGAAAATGGAAATATAGATGGAGATGGTGGAGAGTGGTATGGAGAGGAGAGGGAGATACATAGAGAGAGAGGATAAAGGGATAGATAAAGAGAAAGGGAGAGAGGGGGAGAGGTTTAAAATTAGTTTAATTGATAATTTAATATATATTAATATGAGTCTATTAATATAAATTAATTAAAAGATATTAATATATAATAAAATATATGTAAAGACTATATTAATAAATATAATATAAGAAGTAATATTTATATATTGACTCCTTTTTAATGTAATATAATAATAAGTAATAATTAATATTATATTGTAACATTAGTATATCATATAAAAAGTCTATTGTAATATAATATTATATTAAAAATATATTTTCATATTAGAATTATATATTTTATTATTTTAATTAAAGTCGGCTTCAAAATTATATTATATTATAGTTCTATTATACTATAGTATATTTATTATAATTTACTATTTAAAGATTATATTTAATTATTAATTTATTATGAATAATAACTATATAGATTTAATATAGTTTTATATTATTTGATTGTTATTTATTATTATATTATTAATATATTTAATTTGTATATAATCTTCTATAGTATTATTGTGTATTTATATTATTATTTTTTATGATATAATTTTTTTATTAATTTATTATTTTAATAATTATATGTCATTATAATTATTATAAATCTATAATTATATTTATATTATATTATATGTTATCGTCAAGGTGGGCTTGAGTAGAATATCGATAAAAAGAAAAATAAAACGGCAAAAAGAAGGGTAAACAACAGCCACGGTAAAGGAAAATTAAAATGGCACAAAGAAGGAAAAACGACAATGACTAAATCTGACGACAAGCACATTTTTTATCTTCTTGCACGCCTTTCAAAGGCTACGAATCGTCGATCTACAAAATCAGCCTTGCTCAGTTCAAATAAAAGTGAAAGGTCAAAACAACGAGGCAGAGTTTGGAGGAACGAAAACCAATAGCGGCAAGGAAAGCAAAAAAAAATCAACGCTTGACAATGGTTCCATCCCTAGTTAAATCATAATTGAACTCATCTATGTATAATTATAACTGAAATTCAAAAACCACATTAATCAATTCACAATCCCATCCCATATACAAAATAAAAATCCATCCCTAGTTAAATCATAATTGAACTCATCTCTCTATAATTATAACCGAAATTCAAAAACTACATTAATCAATTTACAATCCCATCCCATATACAAAATAAAAATCCATCCCTAATCAAAACATAATTAAACTCATCTCTTTATAATTATAACTGAATGTCAAAAACCACATTAATCAATTTACAATCCCATCCCATTTACAAAATAAAAACCCATCTCCAAAACATTAGATTTTCACAGTCCATGTCATTAAAGTATGTAGTTTTTGGATTCAACTTCCAAAAACTAATACACAGTTGAATCCAGAAACTACATACTTCAACCTATCTCCAATAAAATCATAATTGAACTTATCTCTCTAATTATAAATGCAGTAGCCCCTGTCCATGGAACTGTCCTTAAAACTAATGTGATGACAGCTATGGTCGTACAAAATCCCGGGTCCCCCGAAATATTCTGTTGGTAGTTCTGCCGCGTTTTAGTACGGTAAATGAGTTACCCACATTGCCAAGTCCTTAACTCTTGTTGTACAATGAACACTAGTGGAATCGAACATTATTCCCCTCACCATTCCCAACTCCCCCGTTAAATGAGGATTAGTCAAAACAATGACGCAATAAATTTGTGGCCAGTCCTCGATTTTGGTGGTACTACTACTACTATTAATCCTGCACCATCAAATTTCAACGACGGGCGAATTTACGCAAAGCATAAAGTTTTCCACACATCCCCACCCAACTACCTACCAAATTCAGTCACAATATCGAGACGAAAGTGATGCACGGCAATGTGCACAGTAAAATGTATTCAATTCGAACATGAAAAAGTGGTGGTGGGGACATCTCCATGTGAGGTACGCAGGCATTCATGAACACCGCGTTATCTCCACCAAACTCCAAACTAGTATTAAACGTAACTACTTTACATCATATGGAGAGGATGTGTTTGAAATGGTACAAAACCTTACAGTCGTCACCGCCGATGGCACGTTCTCACTTGATGTTTGACAGTTGTTCTTCATTACTGTTGGCACGCACAGAGTTATCTACAGTCTCTCGATTCTTCGTGACGAAGTAGAAACCACCACGCACACTGGAAAATCGGGCTTTGTTTTGGAACTTAATTTTGTTGAGAATTTTGGATTGGAGGTACAATAGATTTGGCCCTGCAACACTGTGTTTTAAGTTGAGCTGCTAGGGTGGTCAAGTAAAGCTGGGCAGATGTCAGTGAAGTTATTCTGTAGTATTATTTTTGTGATGTATGGGATTCGAATCAGTGCCCTGGGGAGCCAGCGAAACCTCTCTGTGGACTTTTATAAGGCTTCTTGCCCTACGGTTGATAGTATTGTATTCGATACTATGAGTAGGTTGGCCAAGCAGTCGAATGTTGTACCTCCCTCTACTCTACGAATGTTTTTTCACGACTGTTTCATTGAGGTATGGATTGACTATTTTGGAAACCAATGTTTATATTTAGAATACTGTTGAATTTCGTTTGAATTTTTGGGTGGGTTTTGACAGGGATGCGATGCTTCCATTATGATTAGTTCTACATCAAATAGCAAAGCAGAACGGGACCTTCCAGAGAACAACTTAGCTCAGAACGCCTTCGAAGCCATTGTTGAGGTCAGGAAAGCTGTGGACCGTGTGTGCCCTGGCGTTGTGTCTTGTGCTGATATTATTGCCATGGCAGCAAGGGATGCTGTAAAACTAGTAAGGATTTTCACATGTTGGAATTTCAATTGTGCTTATGTTTCTTGCAGCCTGTTTATGCAAATTAAAAAGTAGAGATTTTCTTGCGGAAATTTTTAGACCAAAATTTAGAGCTTTCGTGCCCAAACCTCAGCATGTTTCTTTGCACAGGAACTCGCTGTATGTGCTAAACTCATTGTGTTCCCCTGTTCGAACAGAGACCATCTCTATTATCACAAAGATATGGATCATGCCTAGCAGTAGTTTTAAGAAACTCTTTACGTTAGAGACATGAGATGCAAAACTTCTAGATTAGATTATATAAATTTGTTTTTCATCAATATAGTGCCAATTGATGTGATAGGAGATAGAAGAAAATAAATTTCTTTAGTCTAATCCGGGAAAAAAATTGCATAGTCTAATCCAGAAAAAAATCGCAAACTATTTGTGGCTTGATTTTGAAAATTAATGATTTATAGTAAAAGTAGTACAGGTCTGGTTAAACCGTGTGGACTCTGTATATCCTGAACATCAACATTGAACTGTCCAAATTGTACGGATAACGCGTCGGTATTCAACTGGAAACATTAAATTCTAATTACGGTAAAAGTGAATTTGACGGTTATAAGTGGGTCTCAGATGTTTGTTTCTATGTACTTTGTGGGTTTTTATGAGGCCTCACTTACTTTTCTATAGTCCTTATTCAATTAAAACACCACCAACTACCCAGAGAAATATATCAATCACAATAGCCGAAGAAAATAATAATATGTTAAATAGTAATCAAAGTAATTTTTTTTTATATTTTTAGCATTCATTTATTATTTTATTAAGTTTCAACAATTCACTACCAAATTTATCATCAACAATTTACTGTCAATAATTTACCATTACGATAAATTCATCTTGTTTATATATAATCATAAAATCTTCCTTTCCCATCCCCCAAACCACAAATATTAAATGTTTTTTAGAAAGGATCATTGATATCTATAACTCTAAAAAAATAATTAAGGTATAGATCCCCTTATTTTATTTTGGAATTTTGGAAACTTTTGAACTCTAGTGAGGAAAGCATCCTTAACTTCAGGTTCTTTTGAATTTTCAAATACTTTTTGTTATATTGTCTTACATATTTTACTAGTTTTTAAACGATTTTTGTTATGTTTTTCTAATTTCATATCTTTCAAGTTTTTTATAAGACTTGTTAATTTTTTCCTAAAATTTATAGATAAATTAAGAGTTTAAATTTTTTAATGGTTTTTGTTAAATTTTTAGAAATATAATATTCCTAGTCATCCGAAACTATATAATTACTTGAATGATAGTATTAAAAAATTACTGTCCTTTTTTAATAAAAAAAACCATATTACTAAGTCTTTAACTTTATTAAGTAATGAATAAAAGTTAAAAAAAAAATTGGTCCTTTAACTTTATAAGTAATTTCTCGACTGCAGTGGGGTCCTTGCAACGCTATTGGATTACGAATTTTATAGATAGAATAAACTAATAAATTATCATAATTTGAGATTCGGACCGTACTACAATTACATCATGACATTACTAAAAGCACAAATAATATATAGTTGCATTTTATACATCTTGAACTGCGTCGGTGTTCGGCATCGCAAATTGAACGGCATTTATAAATTCCCGGTGGTTTTGGATAATCTTGTCCCAAATATTAACGCCGGCGGAACACACAAAGTCAATATCGAACTGCTCGCCGGCGCATTGAAGATTTATAGCGGATGGGAAAATGTGATATGATAAATGTCCCCAGACAGACACCATGTGCCTGCCTTAAATGACCAAAAGTATTAGTAACGGCAAAATATTCAGATTCTCAGCACTATAGCCACTAGAAATAATCGTATAGACAAGAATTTTAAGAGGTAGTCATAAACTACAGTCATGTTTGTATGCAGCTGGGAGGACCAAGCTGGGATGTGTTGAAAGGGAGATTAGATGGGTTCGTGTCTTCAGCTGCCAGAGCCAAGGGAAAGGTGCCCGGAGCCAATGCCAATGTAACACATCTCATCCAAACTTTCTCTGCTCAAAAATTATCAGTACTAGACATGGTTGTATTGTCAGGTAAACAATGTTTTCTTCTTTTAAAAGATTACTTTTGAATGTTTTCACATTTAATGATTTATCATTCGATTGAGGAGAAGTACATATATGTGTATATAAAATCAATTGTGGATCATTCAGATCACCTTCGATGATCTATCATCATCGATATTCTAAATCACATTTGATTATCCATCATCGTTAAGAAGAGAGTGTACATAAATGAGGAGAACTACTTATATATGTATATGTATATATAATCAATTGCGTATGTTTTGTATCGATTGTTCAGATCACATTCATTGATTCATCATTATTGACATTCCAAATCACATTCAACCATCCATCATCATTAAGAAGAGACTGTATATAAATGCTGACTGTGATTGACATGGATACAAAAACATACACAATTGATTTCAAAATCAATCTTTCGAAAACTGTGAAAAACTCATACTAACTAATGTCTTTTTCTTGCTGTATTATACTAAAATCCAAGGCCACCCAATAAGGAAAACAATTCAGAGACACTGATGGATATTGATTTCTTGTGTTGAAGGTGCTCACACAGTGGGTTTCTCGCATTGCAATCAATTTACAAATCGGCTGTACAATTTCTCGCCTGCATTGAAATCAGATCCAAGCTTAAATTCCACCTTCGCTTTAGAACTTGAGCAGGCGTGCCCACGAGGGGGAGATCCCAACAGATTTCACCCCTTAGACATCACTACTCCATTTGTATTCGACAATCAGTACTTCAAGAATTTACAGAGCGGGAAGGGCTTGTTATTCTCTGATCAAGATCTTGTTAACAACAACGTAAGTGCAGAGATAGTGAGAAACTTAGCCTCATCACAGGATTTTTTCTTCTCCAAATTTGTCGCTGCCATGGTAAAACTTGGCAATGTTGGAGTGAAGACTGATTTCAGCGTGGGCAATATTCGTTCTGATTGCACTGCGTTCAATTCTGTGTAAAACATTCTTATTACTAATTTTGTAAGATCTGCAAGCATTTGTCAGGGACTAAACCACATTATTCTGAAATAGTGGTTACACAAAATGTTCATCTCCAAGATTATAATACTTGGGCTTTAATGTATATGAACTTTTATCTGATGGATTAATAAATTGTCGATATTGTAAACTTACGTTTTACTTTCACTTGTACGATTTCGCTGTAGGTTTCTGTTAATGAATGTATATTTGTCAAGAATATTAGTACCAACTGTTTTTGAACAGTCGTTAATTAGATAGCTAGCTGAACATTGCCGCCCTCGACAAGGGTACTTGACTAGCATTGGAGGGTAAATTTGACGGTCGACTCTGTTAAGCAAACTGTTCATTCAAAGGCGTACCTTATTGAAATATCAAGGCATTGCTTATTGTAGAAATAATATATATATATATAAATACACATTTAAGAATGATGTGATAGCTTCTATGTGATAAAATCTCCTTCAAATTTTTAATTGAGTTTTACATCAAAAATATCTAAATACAATCACATGATCGTCAAATTCAAAAATATATTTACCATTCTAATTCTATTTTTAGAATAGTTTTGCTATTATCATCTAAATGAAAAAACTATCAAGCACTTCAATAATATACTATTAGTATGGGACACAACTAATCTCCCAATAAAACAGCATGTCATAGACATGATAACATACAAAAACACATAGAAACATTGTCACGTTTAGATTTTTCATTTACTTATTAAATGCAGATGTTACTTGATTTGTCGAAGTTAGATTATTTAATGATTATTTAGAAGATAGTTTAATTGAAATTCGAAATGTAATGAAGATGAAATTGAATTGAAATTGACATGCAAATTATTGTATTTATGTTATTTCGGGGTTTGTCATTATTGATGATAAATCGAGTGCAAGTGAACACAGGAAACAGGTGAACGAAGTTGAAGGCGAGAACAACGATCAGGTAGAGTTGTTTAGCCAATTGACGTTTGCGAATAGATGGGATGTCACACACTCACATAGATTGATATTTTAAATGTCTTGTGCGTATATTATGCTTGCGAATCGAAAAATTTAGTTTTGGTGTGATTTCTTAAAAATTGTAAAAATGCATTTTCATAGATGATGATTTTGTTAAGTGATGAAATTTAATGTAATTTAAATTTAGAGAATGATATTTTATTCCTATTTTGCAAATATGAAGTTGAAATTTTGAAATTTAAATTTAATAGAGTTATAAACTTAAAATTTGATTAAATTTAGTTAAATAAAGTAATTTTAAATTTAAATGTTATTTAAATTAGAAATTGTGAAAACGAATGAATTTCAAAATTCAGAAATAGAATTCATAATTTAAACTTAGTGAAAATTGGGAAATTGAAACAAGATTCCGTTCAAAATTAGAAATTGAAATTTGCATGCAAATTTGAACTTCAACTAAACTAAAAAAAAAGGAAGGAAATATCTTCAAATCTTAACTGAAAGTTTTAATTTTGATTTGAAAATCAAATTGAGAGATTAATGGATCTGAGCATGCATGAATGCATGAGAAAACAAATATATGAGATGGAAAATCCGAAATTGGAGACACAGAAAAATTGGCAAACACAGAGAAAATTGGAATTGATAGTTCTTGAGAAAATTAGCAGAGCTGAGAGCATTGTTTATTTTTGTTTGGACCTCACCCCACGCATTTGCCTTCACCAGTCAAGACAAACCTTAGGAGAAGACTCCATTCGCACCCTTGAATTTGCTGTTGCTAGGAAGAAAGATAGAGAAGGGCGGCCTTCACCCATTTGCACCTTGGTTTTTCTGTAGTTTTAAAAGCCTTTTTGGAAGGCTACGAAGGCATAGCCTTCCCTTCCCACTCCATACGCAACTCCCCTGACAGTCTTCACAGTCTCCTCACTCCTCTCTCGGCACGCCAGCACAATAGACACCCACGCGCCCAAGGAGACAAGGCAGGGTTGTTGTGTGTTGAAGGTGCGGCCTTGCACACTCCATACGCATGCCTCACTCCGGTGAACTCTCACACGCCTTCTCTTAGACACTACACCACTCCCTCCACAGGCATACTACGCAGCAACAGGAAAGAGAGAGCAAACAACATCAACAAGAAAAGAGCAGAGAAAGCAGAGGAGAAAAAGCCAGATAGAATTAGGAAACGAATTTTCCAGGTAGGAACTTGTAAATTGGAATTAATAAATTAGATCTTTCAATTTGAAATTCAATGAATTCTGGAAATGAATGTTAGAAATTTAAGAAAATCTTGATTGTTAAAGAAATTAGGAAAATCGAGAATCAAACAGAAACAATGACTGTCAGAATAATACTTACAATTTGTCAGAACAGAAAACTGAAACAAAAATTGTATTAGTTTCCAAAAAAAGTTATTGACAAAATTTAAACACAAAGATTAAATGGAAGACAATTATATAAATCTTCATGTGAGGGAAAAATCCAACTGTGTAGTTATTTTTCTAGAATTCAAGAAAGCTCATAAACATAAATCTTATTTATTTATGCTGAGAATTTGTTAAATTCCGATTTAAATCGTTCTGAGAACAATAAACTGAAAATTAGAAAAACGTATTAAACTTGGAAACGAACTTACAATTTTGAGAATAACGAAATTATGTTGATACAAATTAGTTGAATTATACTGACAGAATTTAAGGAATTATTGACAGAAAAATATCAAAAACAGAATTTTAACTTAATTATTTCACCTTTTAAGAAAACTGTCAAAACTCAGAATTTTAAAATATTTAGATTCAATTTGATAAATAATTGACATTTAAACGCTGAAAATAAGATGAACTTGAATCATAAGGTTTAAACTTGAAATTCAGTCAATTTTTGAAAACTATCCGAACGAATTTTAAATAACTTAAATTAAAGAAGAGTTTGAAACAACTGAATGTGTGCTTTTTTAATTTACATTTTTATATGTATTATTCAACATACTGGAGATACACCTTCATTTTAAAACTTGTTGATTATTTAAATGACTGAATTAAAATACTGATTTTATGTCTTTTTGTGAAATGAAACAATGAAAAGTAGTACTTGTTAAATTGTTGTCGTTTTAAATACTGTTTTCAGTTAATGTTTGAAAGACTTCAAAAGATTGTGTTTGACTATTTGAACCATGCATGAATGATAGATAATTCTGCATGTGTTTTTTTTGGGAAAGTTACCTTCCGGGACGGGTGCCGAATATGGGTAAATAGAGAGTGTAGTTTTGCTTTTTCCAAAACTACTTTTTATTGTCGTGCATGACATTTTACTTGGCCAAGTAATTTTTGTACCATTGAAATAGATGGATTATTTAATACTCTCTACCATATCCTAGTACCGAACTTGCTTCTTTCTTAACTGAATTAGAAAAATGAAAATACTTGTGGTTTACTAGTAGTACTAGGCATGCACCAGATTCCATCTTGCTCGTAGACTGCTTTTTGCTAAGCAATTCGTGCAGGGTCGGGTATTTCTTGATTGACTAAGAAATTACGAGGAAGCGTAAGCTTCGAGGTTGGGCGGAAAAGCGCCTGATTCTTGTTCTCATCTTCTTTTGAAGATTTGCTTATGGATGGAAGATCGACAAACTGAATCTTCTTTTTAAATGTTTTATTATTCATGATGTATATATTGACGAGCTTATGGTGACTGAATGCCTAAGTCTCGAATTTGTAAAACTGGATATGTATCATCCTTTGTATTTATTATTGAAATGTGTATTCCGACACTTGTAAGATTTAGACTGATTATTATGAAGTTATCTTTTCGATTTTTATGTCGTTGTATGTAATCGACTTGTTTTATGATGAATGAATGAAAGAGATGACGACTTTATTTGGAATATAATGGAATTTATTTTAAGTTTTGTCAAATTGTGTTAAGGAGTTTTCCGCCCTTTACAAACATACATAACATGATGGGATAGCGTAGTGTGGGGCTCGTCAAGACAGGCGATAAAAGTGATGAAATTGACAGATGGGAGGAAGCGTTACGGCGACAGAGACGAGATAACGATGTCACTAGTAGCATTTCCCACCTTTCATCGATTGCCAGTATTATGGGTGAGGGTTTCCCATTAAATTCGTCGGAGCGGTGGCTATGTGAGAAGCTATCCTTTTGTTTGAAGTTTGTGCGCTCGTTGGCATTGGAGGCTAACGTGAGTAAGACAAGGTTTATTCATGTGTTCTAAATTGTAATATGTTGTTTTTCGAGAAGATGGGTTTAAATTGATAATGCACAAAATACTTGCAGGTTGGAAAACACTTTGTGTCAAGTGGGTTTTTTCATTCTACACATTGAAAGCTAAAGGTTGGAGAGCACAGGGTTGAGTTGCAGGTGGGGGATACACAAAATAGATCGAATTGAGGTGAGTGGTGACTAACCGATTGGGTTGTTACTTGTAAAGCGTTTTAAAACAATATGTGGGTTGCAGGTTTCATAACAACTAGTGTTTTGCAATTTATAATTTTATTGATAGCATTAATGTACCAAAAACCTTTTGTTATTTACACAATATGAATGTAGTGAAAGGAGCCTTTGAAATTATTAAGAAGTTATAGTTAGAGTAAAAATTGGATTTCAATTTCTTCATATGATTGAAAAAAATGCACAAAATAATTGCAAAATGGAAAACACAATGTGGGTTGTTAGTTATTTCATTATATAATATGTTTAAATATAAAGGGTGGAGAGCACAAAGAGGAGTTGCAGGTGAGAGATACATAAAACTAAGCAAATCATGTTGCAAGTATGAATGTGTTTGGTGGTGTTGTCATTAATGTTATCATTGATGTCAACATAGTTCAGAGTGATTGCAGGTGGTACATGTATAGATGAGATACTGTAGAAGTGCTAAGAGTACATGGAGCTATATTTATGGTGTTGTAGATGTGCTAATGTCAAGTGCTTTTGAGAAAATCGATAAACAATGAAGACAAAGTTTTGTGTGTGTTTTGAGTGTGCTCCGGTAATGTGCTCTGCATTTCTTTTGTATTGATCCTATGCTTGTGTGGATATGTGGTATTGTTTATGGGCTTCAATGGATAATATATCATGAGTTTTAGCTTCTGGGTTGATGGAGAGTGAAAGATGTGTTCACCGATGTGTGAACTAGTTTGGCAGAACTGTTTGTCTATGGACTAGGAGAGATGTCTCTACTCCACAATCTTTTGGTGGTTTGTCTCAGATTTTGCGGATTTGGAAGAAGGTTAATATTGACGTTCTTTGTATTCTAGCAAACGTGCTCGTGGTTTGGTGTTTTGGAAGACTTGTTCCAGAGCTACTGTGTATGTCTGCATGGTCTGGTTGGATTGTTGAAGAGAGTTCAGTGTATGGGAGTTGTTGCAGTTGTTGCAAATGTATTTGAAGGTTTCTAAGAGGTGTTCTAGTGTTTGGTGAAGCATGTTGTGTGATCCACATGTCATCATCTTGCTGTGGATGCACGTACTTCAAATTTCATTGGTGTTTTCATTAGGTTTGGCCGACCTGGTGTCTACACGTTACATGGAGAATACACATTAATTAAGGAAGCGTGTGATTGATCCAAGATGTTGTTTGGGTCCTAATTAAGTTTGTGTTTGGTCTGCTCTCATTCTTATCCACCATAGGAATGTTGAGTTGTCGACCTGATTTGAATTTGTAAAAAAAAGAATGTGTAGCCAACCTTGGAGAAAATTCTCAAGATCGAAGTTGGTATAAAGGAAAGTCAAGATGTTGCAAATTGGAAGCATGAAATGAGATGAAGTGAAGTTTGTGAAACAAGTGTGAAAAGTAGAGTGTGTGAAAGTGAATCAAGGTAGTAGTACTTTGATGTGTTAGATTCCTGAAAACAATGAGTTGATGGTGTCTACAATCCTTTGATCAAGACGCGAATGTGTGGAACCTGTTGTGGATTTTTTATTGTATTTCTTTGCTTGTAGGAAATGAGCCTCCTTCTAGACAGTTAGTCCTATTTGTAGGTAGTGAGCCTTTGTATCTAGATAGTGAGTCCTTTCTGGATAGTGATCCCTCTGGTAGTGAGCCTTTGTATCCAATATTGCATTACTATTATATTGTGAGTTAATCCTCACCGTGGTTTTTCCCTCATTGGGTTTTCCACGTAGATTTGGTGTCTCTAGTGTTTTCTTTCTATTATCTACATTTCATGTTTAAACTTAATAACAGATTAAAGTTAAAGTGGAATTGATTAAGGTCAGAAGTAAAAGTAATTTGATACAATTGATTCACCCCACCTCTCAGTTGTCTTGTACATTTCAACAAATCGACCTAAGGGGTGACTAACTAATTGGGTTGTTACATGTAGAGGGTTTTACAACAGTTTGTGGGTTGTAGGTTTTAAGGGGTGACTAACCAATTTGGTTGTTACGTGCAAAGGGTTTTTGCAACGGTTTGTGGGTTGTAGATTTTATCACCCAATGTTTTCCAACCTGCAATTATACAGACAATATTATTGTAATGAAAACCTTTTTTTATTTAGAGAGTACGAATGTAATGAAAGGAACCTTCAACATTTATCACAAGTCTTAGGTAGACTAAAAAGTTGTGTTTCAATTTCCTCATCTAATGGTAAAATAAATGCAATGAATAAAAATAGGTTGGAAAACACAATGTGGGTTGTTAGTTATTTTGTCATGCATGTTCAAAGTTAAAGGGTGGATAGCATGTGGAGAAGTTGTAGGTGGGGGATACATAAAACTAACCAAATTGAGCTAAGGGGTGACCAACCAATTGGGTTGTTATGTGTAGAGGGTTTTACAACAATATGCGAGTTGCACCTATTTTATAACACCCAGTGTTTTCCAACTATGAATTATACATAGACAATATGGTTGTAATGAAACCCTATTGTTATTTAGATAGTACAAATGTAATGAAATACACCTTCAAAATTTATAGCAGGTCTTAGGTAGACTAAAAATTGTGTTTCAATTTCCTCATATGATGGTAAAATAAATGCACTGAATAATTATAGTTTGGAAAACACAATGTGCGTTATCAGTAGATGAATTTATGAAACTTGCACATATTCCAAACATCTCCTCATTTATTCAAAACAATGGAAGTTCACAAACTTCTCCCTTCTCTCTATACAAAGGTCATGCTTGAAAATCCCAACTACCGCTCTCTTTTCCTAAAATTGAATATTCCCCTCGCTTCATAGAGACTCCTTATTTCGAAAGAATAATTGATTATTGAAAATAAATTATTAAAGAAACCTCCAATTCTATGTAGAATATCAAAAGTTTTACTTCATATTTTAATTATAAAATTTTGAAAATATTAATATTTAAAAGGAAATTGTAATCTTCCATTGCCTTTTGAAGGACAACAACTTAAGAAACACAAGTCTTATGAAGTTCATCTTTTGTTAACACTTCTATCTTGGATATTTCTAGCTATTTTTCCATTCTAGCAACCAATGCAGTCAATGTATGGTGCTCATTCTAGTGAGCTCTATTTTCAAAAATAGAAAGATCTTAGGACTTCAACTCTAGTTGAGATTTCAAATGTGAAAACTTCTTTTCCAATGGCAATAATGTTGCATTTTTTGCTTCAATTCTTGCTAGCTTGTTTTGATGAATAACAAGTTAAGACTTTGTCTCAGATAATGCATGGAGCTACCTTAACAACTCAACTCCCCCCTTGTGGCTTCCACCAGTAAGAAGACCACTTGGCTGAAAAATGTCCCCTTCAAGAGTTATAGTCGGAGATCATATATCTCTATGGAAAGGAACCTCCTTTGCAAATTATGAATGACTGCAAACAAATGTACTATGGAATTTACAAATGCCATAACTGCTTCAATTTCATCTGCATATGCAACAAGAGACAGTGTCAACCTTGTGTTTCCATTTCCCACCTATTTGGTTGTTGATTCTTGAATTCTTGACGAAATGGTATGGGCTTGGATTTTATTTAAAGGGATAATCATTACTCTTCTTCGTAGATGTCCGATTTCAAGTAGTATCTTTCCTATTTGTTCTGTACCCAATACCACATTACACAACTTCCTTATTGCAACAACCTCCAATGTAGTTATTGTTGAGGCATCTTTAACTTTTATAAGTTGTGCAACAACTCCTTTGAATTTTGATCTATCAAAATGCTTTACATGATCATCATAGGTAAATTGAACATTTCCTAATTGAGCCTCGATGAGTTTGATATCAACCTTCAACTTCTAAGCTGCATCAGATTCTTGGAAACACTCATTTTCTAATGTCTCCATGTGCCCTTCTTCATAAGAAACACCTTCCATTGTTACATCTTTTTTTTTCTCAACTTTTTATCTTTTAGATTGGAGCTCTCTCCAAATAGCGTTAAGCTCCTTTTATTTTGACGATGAAATATTTTTCTTATCTTTTAATTCCTTTTCTAATTGGTTAATTTTAGTCTTCAGCTGTTTTTCTTCAGTTTCAACACTTCCAACTACTGCTTTTGCATCTACAAATTGATCATCAAGACGTTTTTCCTCATCCCCACAACTCTTACTTGTTAACACCCCATGCTATTTCTTTACATAATATTCTAACTTCTTTTTCATGTCTTTTACTTTAAGCTTTAGATCAATTGCTCCCTCATTAGCTCTTAGGGCATAAGCATTCTTTTGTTGGATATAGGTTTGAATGTCTTCAATACTTTTATGTAGCTTTCCAACCGCTTTTTGCTTAGCTTTGGGAGTGTCTTTTTTATTATAAAATGCAAATTTTTCTTTTAACTACTATAACGTCGAAAAAAGGGTCCTTAGGCTTTTTCGTGCTCGTTTGGGTCCTCCTTGCAGATTTTGGCTTAATGTGGCCTTGATTTAGTGTTTTAATTTGTGGATAACACATTCACATTAGGTCTTGGGCCCTTGTGAACTAATGTATTGTAATCATGCCTTGTAAAGGTGTTGTAACACGCTTTCACACTTTTCTAGGATTTTATCAATTAATTAAGCATAACAAACATATTTTCAATCATAATTTATCTTAACCTTGCCTTATTTGGTGTGTTGTAAAGTGTTGTAACACACTTTCACATTCCTCTAGGCTTGTCATTAATAATTGGACTTTCTTATGCTTTAATTGGACCCTTTTTGCATCTACAAGCCTTATTTATGTGTATTTTTGAAGATAATCCCAACAACAGGCATTTACAACATCAAAATCTCAAAAACCCACCTCAATTCCTAAGGTGGGACTCATTCATCGTTCTGGGTGAATGAGAACGGTGAATGAGTCCCCTTAGGTGGGACCCATTCGCCCAAGGTGGCGAATGAGTCCCCTTTAACTCAAAAACAAAATAAAATTTAAATATTTGGTAGGATTTTATTCTCCAAGATTCAATGTCAGCTTGTAGTGTTGTAATTTCGGGAATTCTTGCATAGTTGAGTATAAATACAAGGTTTTTTCTCTCATTTCCCCCTCAAGCATTCAAGTACTCATCCTTATAGAAAATTGAGTTCACAAGAGCATTCAAGGCATTCAAGGGCTGATTATCAAGTATTCAAGATCATTCTTCAAGCATCAATCATCATTTGAAAGATCACATTCTTCATGTTTGTCATTGTGCTCACAATTGTGATGTAGAGTTCATGATCCAAGAAATCTTTGCATTCAAGATCTATCAACATCAAGCAAGAATCAAGAACCACATCCATTGCAGCCATTTCAAGTATAATTGCAACACTTTATAGCTAGGCTTTGGTGAGTTGCAACATCATCTTTTGTTCATTCACCATTCTCCCTTTACATTTTCTTTCATTTCAAGGTTTAATTACCAACAAGGGGTTTGACCAAGGTAAACCCCTATTCTCTAACCCCACAACCATTTTCCCTCTTTTTGTATGTGATTTACAAGTCTAGGTTGCTGATTTATCAAAGAGAAATATTGGAAAAGTTGCCATCAAGTTGTTGAAGCAATTCAAAGTTGTCAAAGTTGTGAAGAGGCCCTCAGAAGCTTAAAGAAGGTCTACAGGCTGAATTTTGTAGTTTTGGACCCGGATCTGAATCAGGAACAAAAAAGTAGGCTGAGAGTTATAGGATCCAGTTTTGAATTTTCAGAAATCTAGAAGTGGACTGGTTCGCCACTCGGCGAATGAGTCCCACTGTACTTGTTTGTCAAGGATTTTTGTAGATTTGAGTACCCATTTGTCTGAAACCCGTTCCAAGCATAGTTTTACCAAAACTAGACTGATTCGAACAACTTGGTGTATGAGTCCTAGTTGGCTCCTGTTAGCGAATGAATTGGCTCATGATAAAGATGCTCAAAATAAATGACTCTCAACCCAGTTTAGCACTAGTATGAATTCTCTAACAACTCTAAAAAGACCATAATCACATTTGTGAATTCTCTTTGGATTTTGTTAAGGTACAACTCCCTTACAAGATATTTAATGAATTTATCTAAACTAATTAACATTGGTATGCTTTTGACCAGAAAGCAGGAAAGGTAACCAAAACTAGTTCATAAAAATGAAGCTAATGCGAGAGTGCAAAATACAACCATAAACAATCAACACAAAGATTGAAAACTTATGACCATCCCATCGAAAGAAATAGGATTATACTGCAATAAATGAATGCCCACAACCTATCTTACAAATAATACATAACTATATGCATGCGTAACACCAAGACCAACATACTAAACATATCATTAAATTCATAACAATAATATCATGAACTATTACTGTGATCCCTTTAAAATGCTACTCCTAATGAGAGATGCTAGATAAGAACTAATAATGCAACAAGAGGAAATAACAAGATAAAAAGGGCACCTCAATGATTAGCCTAAGAAAATAGATAACTTGAAAGCAAGATAAACAAATTGATTGCAGTTATAACTTCATGTTGTTGCTTCCTTAGTTGGCCCTTGATCTTGAAGAGTTGTGTGCTCATTGGATGACAAGCTATGTTGAATATGCAAATGATATGCAAAATGGATGAAGATGTACTGATGATGAGATGAGAGCTCAAATGGAAAATTGACAAGAGTTTGGTAGCAAAAGACTTGATCCCCTAAAATGAGAGAAATGAGGGGGTATTTATAGGACAATTGGAATTCTCTGGAGAATTCAACGGTTGGGATTGATCCAACAAGATCAAGATGAAGGGCTATTGTGAGTTGAGGACTCACAAGCCCTCACATCTTGACATGTGGAATGTGAGATGTCTTAGGGTGGAATGATGTGGAAATGAGGTGGAAGAGAAGTACATGAGGTGGAAGAAGGACAAGTACCTTGGGGGATGAGAAGATTCCTTGGAGGAATAAAAGTGAATTAAAAATTCACAATGATTGAAAGAATCTAGTGGATAAGAGAGGGTCTCTAAAAAGCTGGAGATTTGTCACATGTGGGTGATGTGATAAGTCCAAGGTTCTAGAAGCCCTTGGCACATGTGAAGTGACAAGTCAAGGCTTCTAGAATCTTGCATGGGGATGGGGAAGACCTTGGAAAGACAAAAGTGAATTAAAAATTCACATGGGGAAGAGAGGAGTCTTGGGAAAATAAATGTGAATTAAAAATTCACATGGGGAAGAGAGTCCAGGCTAAAAAGGGTAAGTGGGAAGGTTGACCAGAAAAGGTAAGCCAAATGTGGCTAATGATTTTGATTAAGGTTGTGCAAACATAGGATTAGGATAATTAATGAGAGATTAGAGGAAAGTGGGAGATTATAGAGGATGTTACACTTATTCAAGATTAAGTGGTGAACATCTTAATCACAGATTAATTAATTTAATCTGGATTAAAAGAGGGTTATGGAGAATGTGACAAGGAGAGAAAAAGGGGAATTAAAAATTGATTTTAATCCAAATGGGTTAAAAGACTAAATTAAATAATTTTTCATATTTATTTAATTTAGAGAAGAAAAGGGATAAGGTAAAGTATTTAATTTATTTAATTAAATACTTTATGAACCTTAGGCAAAAAATGAAATAATGATTAAATAAATTATTTAATCACTATTAATGAAATAGATGGATAGAGTAGACGATTTTGATCATATGGAAGTGATCAAATTTGGATGTCTACATTTTACCCCTCTTCAAAGTATCGTTAAAATAACCGTGTTTCGAAGAAAAGAAAGTGTAGATGACGCTATAGAGGAAGTGACTGGAAGATGATGCCCTAGCGTGGAGAGGAGGAACTGAGTTGTCCAATTACTAGGGAATGGATGAAGATGCCCCAATCCTAGAAGGGATTGACTATGGTAGGGAAAACTGGTATATGTGAAGGGTATGCCCCCTCGAGAGGGTGACGAGGGAAAAATAAGGGTCCCGAGAAACATCTCGATAGGAAGAAACGTATGGTATAGTTGGAAAGAGGGCAAAAAATTAGGTAAGTTTTTCTTTTGAACGAAGTCAATCGGACAAACGGGGTGCAAATGGCAGCCTCGGGAAGAGAAGAGATTAGTCAGAGGAAAAAAAAAAGGTAAATAAGGGGTAAAAAATACCCCTTAAAAAGGGAGGGAAAAGAGAGGGGTCCCGAAAAAACTCTCAATAGGAAGAAACAAAGGTTTTAGTTGGAAAGAGCACGAAAAAATAAGCAAGTTTTACTTTTGAACGAAGTCGATCCGACGCACGGTTTGCAAATGGCAGCCCTGAGAAAAAAAAGGAAAAAAAGTGTCACAGAGGGGTGGATTTGCCCTACTGCAGAAGGGAAAATCCGCCCTGGAAAAAGGGTGGATCCGCCCCGTGGCCAACGGTGGCAATGCCACCTTTGGCCGGCAGAGCCGCCTCTGGCTGCGGGCGTGTCCACCCCGCTGCGGGGGCGGATCCGCCTCGCCGTGGATCCACGCCTCACCGTGGGGGAAGATCCACCCTACTGCAAGGGCAAGTCCGCCTTGCCACAGGGCCGGATCCACCCCATTGTGGGGGCGAGTCCACCCCGCTGCAGGGGCAGGTCCGCCTCAACCTAGAAAAAAAGGGGGGGGAGTGATGGAGGAAGAGATGGGGGAAAGGATGAGAGATGAGATGATGAAAGGGGATATGAAAATGATGATGTAAAGTGATGGATAAGAAATGATAAGCGATGGAAGGTAAAGGTGATAAAAAGTGGATTCAAGAACAAATATGACGTTGTCTTGGTCAAGGTACAAGCTAGGTTTGTTTGATAAGGACATGATACATCCAAAAACAACACAAGGATGGGGAAGGATACATCCCAATGAGAGTGTCATTGATGAGGGAATGATACATCCCAGAACAACACAAGGATAGGGAAGGATGATGATGATGATAGCATTGTGGATGAGGGAATGATACATCCCAAAACAACACAAAAGGATAGGGAAAGATACATCCCAAGGATGACGATGATGATGAGGAGGATGAGTATGAGTGTTGTTGATGAGGGAATGATACATCCCAAAACAACACAAGGATAGGGAAGGATAGATCCCGATGAGAGTGTTGTTGATGAGGAAAGGATACATCCCAAAACAACACAAGGATAGGGAAGGATACATCCCATAGATGATAAATAATGATGATGATAATAAGGATGATTGGATCAAGGCTTGTAGCAAGGCTAAGACGAACAGTGTGATTAGATTATTGGAATGGATGAGGATGGGGGAGATATGCAAGATGATGGAATGAAAAATGAAATGCAATCCTAATGCAATTTGCCATCCTTAGAGCACTGATTTTTTCTATAGCATAAGACATCGGGCGTCAGGGTATGTAAACCAAGATGGATTAATGTTAAATGCATAAAACAAACACAACAAACAAGAAGGTTATCCCAACACCCCAAAGTCGTGATGACTTTGGTCGGGCCAGGTAGTGGAATAACCATAAGCACAAAAGGATGCCCCAATGTAACACAAGACCTCAGGGATCTTGGTGGGTACTACGTGGGACAACCAAGAAGACATAAACAAAGAAAAGAGCAAGATATTCCCCTATGTTGACTAGTTAAAGCACACCATGATATGATAGATCAAGGCGACCATGACAAGTGATGATAGAGAGCTCAAATGATAAACAAAAGATCAAAAGAATCAAAAGATGACAATCAATTTCAAATGTCCTTTGCCATAGGATCAAAATGATGGATGAGGTTGATGCGGTCTGTTAGGAAGGATACATCCTGTTGAGACCAAAGATGGAGGATAGATTGGTTGATCGACATGACGCAGGATAGCAGAAATCGATTGGATCTTGTGATACAGATGACTGTTGTTTGTAAGCAATAGCTAGGATAGGGACATACTTGATGACACGACAAGATGACAAGATGACAAGTTAACATGACTAACACACCCTAAAGACCTAGGGGCTTGAGGGTTGATCAAAGATCAACCTTGCCTACGTGAAAGTGTAGAGCCCTCGTAGTTCAGGAAAAGACCATGGATAAAAGCGGAAAGAGGACGATGAAGATCCCGATGGATGACAAAGACTAGATGGAAAAAATGCCCAAGGGGCCGATCAAATGATGGACCCTGCCTACGTGAAAGCGCAGGGCCAACATAGTTCGACACAAGGCCAAAGACAAACGATGGAAGAGGACAAGACAGACAAAAGGCAGAACCCCGAGGGCAGATCAAATGATCGACCTTGCCTACATGAAAGCACAGGGGCAACATAGTTTGACACAAAGACTGATGACAAACAATGGATGAGGGGTGATGAGATGACCAAGATAAATGGAAAAAAGGATGGAGCCGATATGATGAGACAAGATAGACTTGTAGGATTGGATAGAATGATGGTTGAGATGTATAAGATATGTAGGATGTGAAGGTCAGGGATGGGATAAGTAATTTAGATCATCAGAATATGAATTGGAAAGGTGAGATGATGGATAGATGAGCGATGAAGAGATGAGAAAGATGTGGTAAATAGATAGGAGGGATGAATTACGATGTGAATGGCATTGGGTTGCATGTGGGTAGCCTAGAGCTAGATACCAATGACAAGGGATAATAGAGGGAAATGGATGGATGGATAAGAAGATGCTAGGATAGGTGGATATATGAGATGAAGATTGAGAGGATATTGTAAAGATGTGAGAAATAGATAGGAATGATTATAGTGAGATATCATGGCATTAGATTTCATGGGGGTAATCGATAGCTAGATACCAATGACAGGGGATGATGAGATAGAAGGAAATGGATGGATGGATAAAGATGGGGAGATAGAAAGATGCAAGGATAGGTGGATAAAGGGGTACAAAATTGGAGGGATAGAATGGATTATTGGATGGATAAATGGATGGGATGACTAGGGGATGAGATTATAGGAAGATAAGGATTGGGAGATGGCAGGGATTACTATATGGATAAATGGATGGGGGGGAAAGGATGGGTAGGATGGGGAGATGGAGAGGATTCCCTAAGGAATGGATGTATGATGTCTCAAGGACTAAGACACAAAGAAGGAGATGCCCCCACTCTAGATGTGTCATGTGTGATGAGGCAAGAGGGAAGGAAGATAGAAGGATGGGGAAATAAAGGAGCGAATGGATATGGATTGTAGTAGGATGGGAGTATAGGAAGATAAGGATTTGGTAGATGGAAGGGATGACTAGATGGATAAATGGATGGAGAGGTAAGGATGGGCAGGACAGAGAGATGGAAAGGATTTCTTGGAGGGATGGATGGATGATGTCGCCATGGACTCAATCATAAATAAGGAGATGCCCCCACTCTAGATGTGTCATGTATGACAAGAAAAGAGGGAAAACAAGATGGTTGGATAAGGGAGTGAGATGGGTAATGGAAGATAGATAGATGTGGATAGGATGCATGGATCAGAAAAGTAGATGGGGGGGAAGGAAAATGATAGTGTTTGGATGAGGCAAGTATATGCCAAGAGATGTCCAACGCATGTATATAGGCTTGCCCCTAAATTTATCAAGATCACAAGGAAGATGGAGGGACTTGGATAAATGGGATCAAAGGGATAGGATGTGGAAGATAGGAGATGTAGGAGATGGAGGAAAGGAATGCATAAGTGGATGTTTCCCCCAATCGTGGAAGGAGACTAGATGGGGGATTTACGCATGACACCTTTTTGCCAGGTTTTCATGAGGGTACCTATCCAAGGTGCTTGTTTTCCAAGTTTTCACCATTGGACGAATGATTTTGTTTACTTTTTTGATTTTTTTACTATTTTTTGATTTTTTTGTATTTTTTGGACTAGGATGTGGATGAAGATGGATAAAGATAGGGATATGGATATGCGGATTTTAGAGGATAGTTGATAAGGATATGGATGAAGGACTCAAGCATCAAGTTCCATATGAGGTAATAAGAGCCCATGTGTAAAGTGACCATCGGATGTTGGTACAACCTTATTAGAAGATGGATTATGCAAGAGGATGGATTAAAGGGATTTGATGGGGGAGATAGGGGGGATAGTGGATGGGATGTTGGAAAGTGTATGGATGGAATGATGGAGTGGATGTGTGATGGGGGAAGGTGTTCAGGACCAACATTGGCACATGTGGTGGATGTGAAATGATAGGAGGGTTGATGGATGAAGAATGTGGTGATAATGGAGGCATTGGGATAGTGAATTTTGGGACATAAGGACCCAAAACAGATTTAGGAGATGGAGGATGTGAATGATTTTGTGGGGAAATAGCAACTTTGGATGTCGTTATGGACTTTTCATTGAAGGTATGGCACCTTTTTTCTTTGGGATCCACATGGTTTTTATTTTTTCTTTGGTGGGCCTTTGTGGCCTTTTGGATTGATTTGGATTTTGGACTTGATTTTTCTTTTCTTCAACATGTATTTTGAAGGGGACATGAGGAGCTTTAGATTCATGTGGACATTTGGATTTATACATTTTTGCTTTGGCATCCAAAGTGCTTTTAGTATCAAGGGGATAGATGCGAGGAGATGGATGATGGGGAGCGATGGAGGTAGGGTTATAGGGATTACGTGTAGATGGAGAATGTGTAGGTATGTGCCTTTGTTGATCCTGATTAGGAGTTATGTAGGTAGGATTTTTATGTTGTGTATGAGGGAGAGGGGGTGGATGTATGAAATGATGAATAGGATAAGATGGAGGGGGTGATTTTGGGATATAAGGACCCAAAATGGACGATCTATGTGGAGGATGTGTGGGGTGTGATGGAGGGATATAAGAACCCATAGTAGATGGAGGATGAGAAATGATGGATGGAGGGACATAAGGACCCAAAATGGATTGAGAGGATGAGGGAGGAAGATGGATGGTTGTTTTTAGGTAATATGATGGAGGACTAGGGATGGCGGCAAATGACTTGGTAGAACGATGGAAAGTACCTCTTGTGCTTTTAGAAGAGGATCATTTAGGATGTACGAAGGTTGTACCAACATCTTTAGAGTGCGGGTTTTGGGAGATATATCCAAGACCATGTGTGCCTGGATGTTCTTTGACTTGAATGGGCTCTAACATTCCTTGCTCATGAAGGCCTAAACCTTTTCCTTCATATCTCATGTTTTTGAGCATGTGATCTATGGTAGGATTCTTATTCTTTTGGAAGCATGATGCGAGTGTGTTAGCAGGTGGAGGAGGAAAGGTGGTGCCTATACTTTGTTTTGCTTCTGTAAGAAGGCCACCACAGATAAGTGTAATGCGACCAAGGTGGTACAAAAGTGGCATTGGGATTGGTGATGAAGGATCATGCGATGGAGATGAGGGGATAGCTGCATCAGGAGGAATGAGTGATAAGGGATCATGAGAGGAATTGGGGAGTATGATGGGATCTAGATTTATGGCAGTGGATGATAAGGGCTCATGAGATGGAATGATTGGATCTTGAATGTAAAGGGGATCATGGGATGGAGTGGATGAGCTAGTGTGATCTGTAGATGAGGTGGAGGGGAGGATGGGATCATGATTTGGTTGAGGATAGGAATCATGAGATGGGATGGATGGGGGATTATGATCTTGGGATGTAGTGGATGGGATGGGAGGATCTTGATTTGGAGAAGGGGATATGCTTGTATGCTTTGGATCAAGCTCTTGGCATGAATCATCTTGTGTGGGATGTATGATGATGGAAGAGTGTTGGAGGGATGCCTCAATTTGGGGAGATAGGAGGATGGGGGATTCATGAAGGTTATGGGATTGAAGTTTGTGAATATTAGGACTGGGAGGAGGGGATTGGATGTCCTCAATGGATTGGGTGGATCTAGGAGTAGAAGATGGGGATTTAATGGATTCGATGGGTTTGACCAGCTCAACTGTTTGGACAATGTTAGAAATGGTGATGGGTGGGATAGGTATAGGATGGAGGAGGGCCTCATCACTAGTGACAGTACATGATAGAGTGGGAGGGCATGATGTCTCTTCTTGCATGAGTCCTTGGGCAACATTTGTAGGATTAGGTAGAGTGATGGGAATGGATGGAGGATTAGGATTAGGGATTGGTGGATTAGGATTAGACGTGGGGATGTGATTGGATGGAGGACTAGGAGGAGATGGAGGATTAGGATTAGATGAAGGGATGGGATTGGATGGAGGATTAGGGATTGGTGGATTAGGATTAGATGAGGGGATTGGAATGGATGGAGGATTAGGGATTGGTGGATAAGGATTAGATGTGGGGATGGGAACGAATGGAGGAATAGGAGGAGATGGAGGATTGGGATTAGATGAAGGGATGGGAATGGATGGAGGACTAGGAGGAGATGGAGGATTATGATTAGAGGAGTGGATGGGATTGGATGTAGGACTAGGAGGAGATGGAGGATTAGGATTAGATGTTGGTATGGGATTGGATGTAGGATTAGGATTAAGAATTGGAGGATTATATGAGTGGATGTGTGGATGAGGATTAGATGTAGAACTAGGAGGAGATGGAGGATTATGATTAGTGAGTGGATGGGACTAGATGGGGAACTAGGAGTGGTTAGAGGAGATGGAGGATTATGATTAGGTGATTGGATGGGACAAGATGGGGAACTAGGAGTGGTTGGAGGAGATGGAGGATTATGATTAGGTGAGTGGATGGGCCTAGATGGGGAACTAGAAGTGGTTGGAGGAGATGGAGGATTATGATTAGATGAAGGATTAAGATATAATGCGGGAAAACAAATAAAATAGACACAACAATCAGCAAATGTTACTTTCCCCTACTTATACTAAGTAAATAGATAAAGCAGTAAGGAAAGACTTCAAAAACTAGAATAAAACAAAGGCCCTACAAACAAATGTTAGTTGTTTTATCTCTTTTTTCTTTGTGATTTTCAGCAAAACACTCAAGATATCAGCAAAAAATATGACTTCACCCACCAACAAATAGGGTTAGAGGATTAGAGCACAAAGCAGCAAAAGGAAGGGACAAAAATGAAGCTGAAATGCACTTTTTTACCTTCCAAAATGTGCTGTTAAGGGCAAATCCGCCCCTCTGTAGTGAAAAATGTTGAATCAGGTGGGAAAATCCACCCCTCTGTAGCAAACAATTAGCAAAAATGTTGGATCATGAGGGCATATCCACACTTCTGCAGAAAATAGTCAGGAAAAACGTTGGACTGTAGGGGCGTATCCACACTTCTGCAAAAAAATAGTTAGCAAAACGTGGGATTGCAGGAGCGTATCCACACTTCTGCAGAAAAATAGTTAGCCAAAACGTTGGATTGCAGAGGCATTTTCGCACTTCTATAGGGGTGTATCCGCACTTCTAAAAAAAATAGTTAGCAAAACGTTGGATTGCAGGGGTGTATCCGCACTTCCAGTGAAAAATGGCAGAAACGTCGGATCGTGAGGGCGTATCCGCACTTCTGTAGTGAAAACTAACAGAAACATCAGATCGTGAGGGTGTATCCGCCCCTCTGCAGTGCCTGGAAGGGAAAATCCACCCCTCTGCGACCTGAACCTACAAATAAGCTAAATAACAGAAAATGTAAAAGAAAGAGACCCCTTTGTGGGTCCCACCAGGCATGCCAGAAATGTGATCCCTTTAAAATGCTACTCCTAATGAGATATTCTAGATAAGAACTAATAATGCAACAAGAGGAAATAACAATATAAAAGGGCAACTCAATGATTAGCCTAAGAAAATAGATAACATGAAAGCAAGATAAACAAATTGATTGCTGTTATACCTTCATGTTGTTGCTTCCTTGGTTGGCCCTTGATCTTGAAGAGTTGTGTGCTCCTTGGATGACAAGCTATGTTGAATAGGCAAATGATATGAAAAATGGATGAAGATGTAATGATGATGAGATGAGAGCTCAAATGGAAAATTGACAAGATTTTGGTAGCAAAAGGCTTGATCCCCTAAAATGAGAGAAATGAAGGTGTATTTATAGGATAATTGGAATTCTCTAAAGAATTCAATGATTGGGATTGATCCAACAAGATCAAGATGAAGGGCTATGGTGAGTTGAGGACTCACAAACCTTCACATCTTGACATGTGGAATGTGAGATGTCTTAGGGTGGAATGATGTGGAAATGAGGTGGAAGAGAAGTACATGAGGTGGAAGGACAAGTACCTTAGGGGATGAGAAGATTCTTTGGAGGAATAAAAGTGAATTAAAAATTCACAATGATTGAAAGAATCTAGTGGATAAGAGAGGGTCTCCAAAAAGCTAGAGATTTGTCACATGTGAGTGATGTGACAAGTCCAAGGTTCTAGAAGCCCTTGGCATATGTGAAGTGACAAGTCAAGGCTTCTAGAATCTTGCATGGGGATGGGGAAGACCTTGGAAAGACAAAAGTGAATTAAAAATTCACATGGGGAAGAGAGGAGTCTTGGGCAAATAAATGTGAATTAAAAATTCACACGTGGAAGAGAGTCCAGGCTAAAAAGGGTAAGTGGGAAGGTTGACCAGAAAAGGTAAGCCAAATGTGGTTAATGATTTTGATTAAGGTTGTGCAAACACAAGACTAGGATAATTAATGAGAGATTAGAGGCAAGTGGGAGATTATGGAGGATGTGACACTTAATCAAGATTAAGTGGCGCACATCATAATCACAGATTAATTAGTTTAATCTAGATTAAAAGAGGGTTATGGAGAATGTGACAAGGAGAGAGAAAAAAGGGAATTAAAAATTGATTTTAATCCAAATGGGTTAAAAGACTAAATTAAATAATTTGTCATATTTATTTAATTTAGAGAAGAAAAGGGATAAGGTAAAGTATTTAATTTATTTAATTACATACTTTATGAACCTTAGGCAAAAAATGAAATAATGATTAAATAAATTATTTAATCACTATTAATGAAATAGATGGATATAGTAGATGATTTTGATCATATGGAAGTGATCAAATTTGGATGTCTACAATTACAATCTGAAATAAATGCCAAAATCCCTCTCGATAACACCCCCTGGTGTATATCTAGAGAACCCCTATCAACCTCTTTATCTTCAAATATATAGTGAACCAACCCCAACGAATGGTCGCCAAAGACGTTGCTAAATCTGGGAGTCTTCTTGTTCTTCCATCTTCTTGAAAACTGCTAAAGCTCAATCAAAATAATTAACTTGGGAAATGAAATGGCATCGAGCAAGAAAATCGATCTTTATCTCACCAACGACCTCTAAATTTCCCTTCACATAATAAAATAATTAATGTAGCATCAAGGAGACACCATATGATAGCATGTTTCTACTGCCCAGTTGAAAATGTAATTTAAATTGTTTCAAATCAACCATTTATTTGAATTGAACTGCTATTTCATTAAATTTCCTCAGGAGAAAGCACCAATGTCCAATCAATGTTTTATAAATTTAGCCAGTGTCACCCATCTTCGTCATTCAAAAGCATCTAACATGGTGAGAACCCAGAGCGATGGTGATTCTGCAAATGACTTCATTGTTTTGGAGGAGATCAAATGCAACCTACTGTTCAGACATTTATTGGATCAACTGAAAGAGGTCTTCATAGTACAGAGCGAGGTGGAGGAAGAAGTGCTTCACAACATTCTAGGCAAAGCATTTCTGAGCGAAACACATGTACACAACAACACCATGCTGGAACATTTCATCTACACAGTGGTAGGAATTTTTTTTTCCACAAGTGGGGAGTAAGAGCATTGGAATGCCTGGTAAAGCCTAAATTCCATCACTGTGTCAAGGTGGAAACCAACAAAATCAGCCCTATTCTCAGAATGGACTGATAGCTAATGTTATTTTCATAGCGTCGACTCTTCAGGATGAGACATTGGAGGAGGTTGTGGCTCTTTTTTGCTCAAGAATTGTAAGGAATGATATGAGGCTCTTCACACAGTTCTTGTAGTCACATGAGAACCTGTTGTCACCTACTCAAGTTAAATGCCTCCAGACTATGAGTGAAAGCCTTTGAGTCCTGATATTTTCCCTGTGTGCTTGAATGAAACTACCTCTCTTTTGTCTTATGTTATCGATATGAACTTTTTGTAATAAAAAAAATAATTTTGTAGTGCCGATACCATGTACACACAACCTTATATATAAATAAAATATCATTTTGGTATCTCTATATTTTCTCATGCATTGCTTTGTTTGTTTCTTTTCATAACGTTTCTGAAAATGATGGTTTCTTTTCTACATAATTCACTGGTTATGTGAATTAAGTTTTCTGTTATTCCATTAATCACTTAAAAGTTTTTGGGCGGCAAAATGGGTAGTTCGAATAACCTAACAAAACACCGCTTAGGTTTTGAATAATTTGAAAAATTTCGCCCAAAGGTATAACTTGTGAGGGAAGTCACTAATTTCTAACACATGACAACTCATCATACGAGTTACCCATACACACACACCTTCTTCCAAGGAAATGATAAGTTCAAATAAGGCCATAAAACACTGCCCAATGAAAGTTGTGACAAAGCAAGCAATAAAATTGGAAGTTAGAAGAACTAATGAAAACCCTACTTGAGTTCAAAAAGAACATCGCCCAAACATAAATTAAAGTAAAATGACCAAGGAAAATGAAGTGGGATACTTTAAAAGAGGAGGGGGTCATTTTTTATGAGTAACAACGGCTCCGATTGGGGACAAGGATTGTAAAGGATGCATATAACCCAACATGAATGACCATTTCTTTCCATTGGGTAACAGAGTCGAGGAGAGAAAGGAGACACAAACCAAACCAAAAGACAAGAAAGAGAAACAACCTAAGACACCTACATGCACCCCAACTAGGTGCAACATACCCAATTTTCCCAACGGCCTATGCAGAGCCATTGACTGGTTGTGAGAAGTATATGCCTGTGTGGAAAAGTGAGATATATCCATGAAGCATATGTGAACTCAAAAACTCTTGAAGGACCATGAATACAAAAATAATATTTAGGAAGGAAGAAAACTCATCGAAAGGTGTGCCAAACAACCACCTTTCATCAAAAACTTTTGTATCTTCCTTTGAACCTCCTTGAGTCTCAATAGTATCTTTGACTAAAATCTAATTTGAAAAAGATCCTTCAAAAAGAGACCCGATACCCACATCAAGAAAATAAGCCTTGTCAACCTTGATGACAACTTCACCTTCACTTTATTGATTAGATTCACATTTTCTCGATAAAAACTTTGTGTTCACAATTTTTTTACTCAAATCCTTTCTTTCCACGACCTGCAAGTGAGGTTGAACAACTTCTCTTCCATATGGAAAATCATCCTTGGGCATCTTTAAACCTCCACTTAAAATGTGAGCAGTGAGAGACTGGACATTCTTTTCAAAATCACTCTTAATTACATCCATATTTAAATTAAATTTAAATAGAGGAGACTTAAGAATGATATCATTTCTAACCATTCATGTAGTTCGTCTTCATCGCTTGAATCACTTGTAGATTCATCTTCGTCCCAAATGTTCACATCACTAGAAAAATCTAATTGTGCACCAATCTCACCTCCGTCCAATAAAATACTAGCATTTTCCCCATTATTTCTTTGATTATGGCCATCTTCAACCATTGATAAGAAATATCCATCTTCAGACATAAATTGGTTAGCAATTATATTCGTAAAGAGAGGATTATTTTGTATTTCGAATTCATCTTGATTGAAGAGAGGATTAGGATGGATTGACCATTTTTCTTCTATTTGAAAATTACCTCATGCAAGTTCTCCATGTTCTACCAGATGAAAAAATGTATCCTCATCCACCATTTCTTTGGAGGAGAAAACTTCATGTTTGGGGATAGGAGTGGAACTTGACACTGGGTCTTTTTGATCAGTTTCAGAAGAGGACTTATCCTTACAAGGGAAAATAGAGGCAATTGGAGTCTCGATTTGTGGCTCATCATAATTATCATCTCTAGATGAGTTGAGACCTGTTTCAAACTCAGTTGACGTATATAAACTGAAGACTTGATCATTACAATATTGATCTTGTTCCTCATTGGGTTGTTGCATGCTATAAAAAATTGTCAGATTGATGTTTTCGACAGTCAGGCGAGGCAATTCTTCTTCTTCATGATTCTTAACCCAGGACTCAGAGGATATCTTGTGACTAGGCAAGGCTTCACAATTGCACCTAGTTTCCATTTTCCCATAGCTATAAAATCATCCTCAACTTTGACTGCTTCTAATTGAGCTCTCTCGATCCCTTGAACTTTATCTCTTTTGAGAATTAATTGAATGTTAGGTTCCAGAGCAAAAATAAATATGTGAAATTGGATCTCTTCACTGGGTCTTTCTGGAATAAGAATTCATTGAAGAGACCGATTAAATTGGTACACAAAATCCCTCATTTTTTTAGCCTTTTTCTTCATGATTTGAAAGAATAGTCATAGGGTAGCCGCAATGTTGATTGGAATTTTATATCATTGGAGAAACTTTGTTTTAAGGACATTCCATCCTATAATGCTTCCTTTTTCAAGTCTCCTATACCATTCTATCACTTTCCCAACCAAACTTTCAATAAAAATTCTTATGAAAACATCCTCATGAATTTCTGAAATTCCACTTACTACAGTCATAGCTAGGATGTGTTCCTTAGGGTGTTGTTCATTTTGACTAGAAAATTTAGGAAATTGTTTTTGGGAACCATGGGGAAAACTATGGTATTGTGACATGACAAGGGGGCCAAATTGATTACACCAAAGATTCAAGGCCATAGATGATCGAAGTTTCCAACTCATACGAGAGTAAAATTGGGAAAGAGTAATTAGTGGATCAATTTCTAGGTGGTGGAGCTGGAGGTGGATTCTGAGGTTGAGGAAGGGATGGGTCCCTTGGATGATGAAATGACTGATTAGGATGATGATTAGGATGAAGAGGAGGGTTGTTGTAGTACACGAATATCAACCTCGAAGGACGGTCCACTAGAGGCACAGGTGGGCATTGGGCCAACTCTTCCTCTTCTTCTTGTTGAAAACTAGTGCCTTAAATTACTAGCCTATATTGGCGATTGAGCATCAGCATGTCGGTGGTCACATGTTAAGACTTGTTACTTAGTTTTCTTTGGAGTATCGACGATCAACAATTGGATGGATTGGTGATCGGAGTTCAGTCGTTGAAAGTTATTAAATGTTGCGAAGTCTTTGAAATCCCTGATCTCCAATAGCTCCGATGGTGCCTTGTTCTGACAATTGGGTATCGACATATCAAAGATGTCGAGGGTTTGAGTGGAAATTTGGCAATGTATTCTCGTCGCCCGATCCTCTGATGCTCCGATAGCTCTGACACTCCGATGAGCCGATAACACTCAAGAGTCAAGGTGACTTGGCAGCAATGTTAGCTCTAAGAAAAAATGTCAACATGTTGATACATAGTCTTTTGTGGGTGGCTGTATTTAAACCCGAATCAATTCATCTACTCGGTGCATGTGGGATAATGAATATCTTGTGAGTGTGAAAGGGAGAATGGTTGAACGAACATTAACCAAATGGAAAGAGTTCGAGGGAGATTTAAAAGATGTTTGAGAACTTTTTTGGGGGTTGAACGGTTGATTATTTGGTGGTTGAATGGTTGATTGTTCAACAATTACCTAGGTGCTAGCTGAGAGGCTGGGTAGCTGAGAGAAATGAATCTTGCAAAAGGTGAAGGATGAGCGACTATATGATAGAGCGGTTGAGAGGCCAGTGGTCGAGCCATGAGGCTGTGTAGCCAAATGAGATGTCTCTCACTGAGAGAGGTGGTCGCGATGGGTTATGCTGTTGGATTCTCTCTAGAATGGAACAAGATGTAAACTCTGTAAAGGCTTAGAGCCTGAATTGTATTTGTAACTATTTTGTTGCTAAATAATACAATGGTGATGGGTGGGTGCATGGAAATGGGTAGCAATTCCGTGGACACCCTAAAAAAAAAACTTTGAAAACCATAACACGAGCGCATTATAATGCGCTCGCATTATGTCTCTGTTAAGCCTAGGCTAGGTCTCGATAGCTACAAAAAAATAATGCGAGTGCGTTATAACGCACTCGCGTTATTGACTGTTAAAAGCAAAAAAAAAAATGCAAATCTTTCATTTGCATTTCGACTGGTTTTTTTGTTGCACCCGCGGCCAAAAACCCCACAATATCATGCTCATGTTCTAGGAGGAGAATTTCTTCACCAACAATCCCTATTTCTTCACAACAATGGCACCACGACGAGGAGCTGTGAGAGGTAAGGATTCTATGATTTTTGTTTTGAATTTTTTAGTTTTAGGTTGAATTTGATATCTATTTGTTTGAATTTTTAGGAGATGCAAGTCAACCTGCAAACCCTCAAAATCTTCAATAGGAAGACCAACCAAATCCTCAAGATCAAAATCAACCACAACATCAACCTCCTCCACCAATCACTCAACCTCCTCCTAGCACTCAACAAAATTTATTGAGTGAAATTGAGAACAAAAAACAAATCGAGGATTTGATCAATAGGTTGAGTGATCCAAATGGTTCAACCACAGAAAGAATGACCCTAGCAAATTCATTGAAAGATATGTTAAAAAATATAGATTCAATTAGCAAACAAATAATTGGATGGGAAGATAAGAGGCAGGTGGCTAGGGAGTATTATGCAAATAAACTATCATACAAGGATGTGAAAGATTTAAAAATTAAAAAAAGTGATTTGTGCTCATTATTCATCGACCCACGCACAAATCAAAATCTTACCCTCAATGCGAAGAGGTTACTTATCCATTGGTGCCACCACCAATAGAATAGGGACCGGTTTTATGATAGGTGGTACATGGTCTTCGATTACCCACCATACAACAATTGCGAGGTCTCGCAATATTTCCTTAGGAAACTATACAGTGAGTTCATATTGAACAAAATCCCAAATTATTTTGATATTGGTGTAGGAGCACCAAGTTGCTTTTAAGCCTCCATGAGGCCATTTGTAAATAATTTATCTATTTTATGTATTGGGTCCTATAATAAGGTTTATCAAACCATTTTATAGGTTTTTGAGTCTTAGGAAGTCATTTTTCAAATAATGTTTAAAGTTGTTCCATATTGTAAAAATTGTAAAAGTTGCGCAAGAAAGTTGTCAAGCAACTTGTCAAAAGTGTCATGAAGGTGTTTTGTCAACAAATTGGTTAAAAGGTGGTTGAAAATAGCTGGTTTTGGTTGCAAATGTATAAGTACACCCTCCATAACTCGAATTGGGGGGTTGGAGACATTATTTGTGAATTTTGATGAATGGCAACATCAAGTTTGGTGTGCATTTTATGATTTCTACATTGTTTTCAAGTTGAAGTTGTGATTTGTACGGACTATTATGGACTCAAATAATGGATTATAATATATGGATGGAAAGATCTCTATTTCTAGTTTCTAATATTTTTGTCTCATTGAATTTTATTGAGTTTTGTGGATGATATGACTATTTTGGTGAGGGCAGGTTTAAACACTGCCTAGGGTTTGCAGTTTTGGAAAAAATGCAATAACTTTAGTTTCGACCATTGGATCTTCGTAAAAATTGGAAGGAAGGTCTGTAATTATTTTATCTTAAATCTCATTGAAGGGATTGGCTTCACTATTTGTTTTATGGAAGTTATTAATGACTGTTTGTTGCATTGAATTGTGGGTTGTTGTGAGAATGATTACACTGTGATCTAGACTGCACTTAATCATTGTTTGAGATGAATAATTTTATGAAAGTTATGAAGTAAATGGAATGTTGAGTTGTGAATCCTCTTCTCTACATCAGTTTGGTATCAGAACTTGAAGATGCTCTGGGAAAGTTGTTTGTGGTTTGTGAGTGTGGTTGTTTGCCGGTTGAGGAAGGAACCTGATTGCCTAGGTGAGGCAAGGTGAAGTGGAAGCAAGGAGAGTCTTGCTTGTGAAGATGGAATTTTTAAAGAGATGTTGGCAGGATGAGGATTCATGAAGGAAGAAGGAAAGAGAAGAAAAGGAAATGAGAAAGAAGGAAAGAAAGAAGGCAAGACAAATAGAGTTTGAGGAAGCCATAGAAAAGATAAGCCAAAGGTTGGAAATATTAGCCAAAGAACACCGACTTCTTAAGGAAGCACAAAGGAGTTGGAATCTACCAATGTCAAAGAGGTTAAGATGGCCTCTAAAGAAGATTATGAAGAAGCAAATAAAACAAAAGAAGGCAACAAATGAGACAGAGGTAAAGTTTGAATCTATTGTTCAAGTTGAGCAAGATAAGTTACAAGTTGGGATGCATGATATTTCGATTGTGTTTGAAGATGAACAAACTTCTTTGTTGGTTAATGAACATGTTGATGTTGAGATTAATGATGTGGTTATTTTTGGTACTCAAGTAGTTGATGAAATTGTTGTTGATGTTATTGATGACCTTGGTATTGATACTCAAGTTGATGATGATAAAGTTGTTGATAACATTGATGTTGATATTCATGATCAAGTTGTTGCTGATAATAAGGTTGTTAATAAATATGTTGCAGATCTATTTTATAATGATGTATATGAAGGTTTTCAAGAGTATTATGCAGGTTATATATGGTACTCTAATTATAATAATGAAGATATAGATGATGCTACTGAGGTTTATACAGAAGAAATGGAGTTTTGGAGCCTAGATGTTGAGAAGATGATGGAGAAGAGATGGTA